>JAMWET010003640.1:195000-262500 GCA_024036415.1 Prochilodus magdalenae | reverse complement strand
CTTCCTCTCTCTGCTCTCCTCTCTCTACTCTTTCTCTCTTTTCTCTCTGTCTCTATCTCTGTCTCTCTCTAACTATCTCTCTCTCTCCACCCATCTAAACTCTGTCTCTCTCTCTCTATCTCTCTCTCTCGTCTCACACTCTCTCCAACCCTCTCTCTCTCTCTCTCTCTCTCTCTCTCTCTCTCTCTCTCTCTATCTCTCTCTATCTCTCTCGCTTTCTCTCTCTCTTTTTTTTCTCTCTCTCTTTCTTTTCTCTCTCTCTTTCTCCATCTCTCTCTCTCTCTCTTTCTTTTCTCTCTCTCTCTCTCTCTCTCTCTCTCTCCATCTCTCTCTCTCTCTCTCTCTCTCTCTGTCTCTCTGTCTCTCTGTCTCTGTCTCTCTCTCTTTTTTCATCTCTCTCTTTGTCTCTCTCTCTTTCTCTTTCTCTCTCTCTCTCTCTCCATCTCTCTCTCTCTCTCTCTCTCTCTCTCTTCTCTCTGTCTCTCTCTTTGTCTCTCTCTGTCTCTGTCTCTCTCTTCTCTCTGTCTCTCTCTTTGTCTCTCTCTGTCTCTCTCTCTTCCTCCTTCTCTCTCTAATGTACACCTGCTTTAGCCATACCTATATCACCTACATCATCCTCGTACAGGGCCATCACCCGACAAGACGAACAGATGAGTTGAGTTAGGGGTCAAACCCACTCTGAGTGCATCCAATCACAAACCTGCACACCAAGCACACCATTTAGGATCAGACCGGAGATTTTGGAGATGGAATGGCGTAAATAAAACCGCGGGACTAGTTACAGATAACAATGTGTACCAAGCAGTAGAAGAAGGAAAGGAAGGAGAAAAAAAAGGAGAAGAAGAAGAAGACTTATAAAGGAGGAAGAAAAATATAAAGGAGGAGAAGAAAGAGAAGGGGACTCTTTAATGCCTCTGCTGAGTGAGCAGGGTGAATGTTAAAGGAGAAAAAGCAGAGGCTGCAGTTTTTCCTTTTGGTTCCATCTGATACACATACATCACACACACACACACACCCACACACACACATACTCTCTCTAACACACACACCACACCTCTCACACACACACACACACCACATACACACACACCACATACACCACCACACCTCTCACACACACACACACCACATACACACACACCACAAACATCTCACATACACACACACCCACCACATACACCATACACACACATCACACACACACACACACACACACACACACACACACACATACTCTCTCTAACACACACACACACCACACACACACCATACACACACCCACACACACTCATACTCTCTCTAACACACACACCACACCTCTCACACACACACACACACACCACAAACATCTCACATACACACACACCCACCACATACACCACCACACCACACACACACACACACACACTCACACTTACACACACACACCCCCCCACACACACACATACTCTCTCTAACACACACACCACACCTCTAACACACACACACACACACCACATACACACACACCACATACACCACATACACCACCACACCACACACAGACACACACACCACATACACCATACACACACACACACACACACACCACATACACACACACACCACATCACACCACACACACACAGCACATACACCACCACACACACACACTACATCTCACACACATCACATACACACAAACCACCACATATACCCACACTCACACACACACACACACTACATATATATCAAACACACATACACTAACACACACTCGAGCACAGACATCATGATGAAAGAGAGGCTATTTAAAGCACTGTGACGTCTTTGCTCCTCCTCCACATCTGCCAGCCGTGCTATTTACGCTACTCCAACACACGCACATGCAGCGTTCACCCTGAAACGATCAATTCATCCCATCACCATCCTCCACTCCGTCCACACAGCTCTGCATCCCCATCACAAGGTCAGCTGGGTCAGCACAGGGTCACCAGCTGGTTCCAAAGCCTCAGTGAAATGTCAGCTAAGACAAACTGGTTTGATGTGAATGACGATGTGAATGATGCTTCATTCAAGAGAAACTTCTCTTACTCATTCATACAGTGGTGGTGATGGGAACCAGGGCTCACCATTTCTACAACACACATATAGCCATTTCCTTTACTATACGCAACCATACAGTAGTGGCGTTTAGCTGAAACTATTATCCAGAGCAAGGTCAAAGGTTAATGGTACTACACGCAGGCCAATCTAGTGTTAGGAGTCTTGCCCAGGGACTCTTATTTAATGTAGCACAGCATAGTTACCCAGACCGGAAATCGAACACCAGCCTGCCAAATGGGAACGGTAGCTCACGGGCAGGTAGGGATTTGTTGTCAGTTGCGCCACACCAAGTCAAGGAACCAGGCGGCATATCCATAACCACTTCACGTATTAAAATCAAATCTAATCACTTATATTGTCACGGCACATTTACACAGGTGTGAAGGTGAGTGAAAAACGCAGGTGGGTAGTCCTTTAAAATTATATATATAAATATTGTCTAATATATACAAAGAATATATATTAGAGAATAAATATTTACAATACTAAACACTAAAATCTCTGTTTATCGTTATATACAGTTTTATATAACCGTAATATAAAGTTATGAATAGAAACTATGATATATCCAGAGGTGTATATGTATGTGTATATATATATATATATATATACACACACACACACACATACACATATATATATATATATATATATATATATATATATATATATATATATATATATATATATATATATATATATACACTACAGATATATACAATATGGATGGAACAGTAGGTCAGTCCATGGAGATCATCGTTTGGCTTTCTGGGGAGGGAGCTTTTAGAGGTTGAACGTCTGGTTCCATTCACCACCACTATGAACAAGCCTAACTCACATGTGTACACGTATCACCTCAGACAGAGAACGACAGCCAGCATTGCTTCTGAGTGTTTAGCTAGGGTTAGTTATTCCTACAGATCTCAGAAACCACATGGCACAGCTCATAATAAGACAGGAATAGAGGTGACCACTGGGCACCCATGTATTTCCTTAATGTGGGCGGGTCTGAGGGTCATTTCAGGGTCATCTGAGTCCACAACAACCAATACTCTTCGTCCGCAAATTTCAGCTTAACCTATGAAGCTCAGTTTGTTTGCTGAGATAGATTGAAAGTCCCCACAAGGTCATCATTTTCCACCATCCTGAGGAGGACATTCGGTCCCCATCAAGGTCTAAATACCCACGAGGGTATTTGGAATGCCGTGGTGCGGAGTGAGGATGATCAGTGTTGCAGAAGAGCACACTGAGGGCCAGAGGGACGCAGGATTACTCACCGCTCCTCACTCAGGCACAGGCACGCGAAGGTCAGTCGGGCTCATTGATGTTTTAAGTAATCCGCGAAAATATGCTTAGTTGGCTAGGCAATCAGATCCGCAGCAGCAGACAGGCGCTGGGTGATTGATCAGAGAGAGGGTTTTCCAGTGCAGTATGTCTTAGAAGCACAGTGACATCAATTTTTAAAACATAAGCCCTCCTTTAGAAAGCGGATCTAGGAACGCATGCTCTCAATTTACAGTTTAATCTCGGAACTAGGCGGAACGTCTGGGGGTTACAGGAAGGCGCTGGGGGAGGGGGGGTCTGGATTACATGTCCAGTAGAGATTTGAAAGAACATCTGGCCTTTATCTGAGTCTACACGTGTGCACATCTGCTCGGTGACATTCACAGTGTCTAAATAGAACGTACTGTATCAGAACCATGTACAGCTAAAATACTCAGAAGGTCTAATAAAGAGCTCCACCCAGAATGAAACCTGGTGGGTAGGTTTGACATTATGAGACATGCAGGTGTCTCAAGTTTCATGCTCACATGTGACGTAGCAAAGACTAGCCTATACCTGACTGACCCAACAGCCATGATTGCGGACATTCAGTGAGCAGTGACATCCAACATGAGTCATCCTGTTAGTGCAGCACCACTGGGAGACCCAAAGGACTGCAAGCATGCAGACTGTTATGACGACTGTCCTTAACACCGCGTCACCGTCACCAAAGACTGCAGTGGTGTCGTACCAGACTGTCATGGAGTGACTCAGAATGGCAGGTCATCTTCAGTGACGAGTCCCGCTTTAGTCTTGGTGGAGACGCCCAACGAATCCGTGTGTGGAGGCACAGTGGTCAGCCCCAAGATCAACGGTTTGTTGTCACACGTCCAGAAGACCTGGTATCCCTCCACCCCTACCGCACTATTTCCAGGAACTGTGTGAGGATGTTCAAGCTGCATGGGATGGGTTATCACAGGACACCATTAGGAACCTCTACAGCTCCATACCGAGGCGTCTGGCGTGTTGGGTTAGCAAACGCGGCGGCCCGACGCCATACTGAGAGACAGACTTCTGTATGTGTAGCTCAATAAATATTGATCATATCAGTCTAAATTTATCATCAGTTATTGATCCTGGTCTCCTTTATCTTCCTTCCCAACATCACTGCAACCCCACACCTCCTTCTGGGTGCAGCTGTTCTCTTGATGATGAGTACATGTATGTGTTGGTGTGAAAGGGACATCTGGTAATAGAAGACAAAGGACGTCCTTCTTCTTCTGGAGTCATTGAGCTCCACCCAATACCCCCGGGATGAGCTGAAGTGTCATTTGGGATTCAGAACCAATCAACCATCATCAGTACATGACCAGGTCTCGAGGGACCACACATGATCTCATTAGGAGAACATCTGGTGACAACCATGAGAACAGCTCCGGTAGCCAACAATAGCATTTAGCAGTTAGCTTGTCTTCCTTATGTTATCATCTGTTAGAGTCTGTTACTGCCACGAAGAAGATCCAGTTTGATTGAGGGAGATGAAAGACTGGGCTGAAGTTCTGGCCAGCTTCTACCTGAAGCCAGAAGGCCGGACGCCTCCCCAGCTTGTGGGAGGACTGAGGAACGATGTGGAAAAGGGGTTGTTGGTGGGGGTAATGCAAAAATGGAAAGTGGCCAAGATGGGGATTTCGAGGACGTTAGGTTTCCAGCCCCAATTTCAGATATTCTGGAAATTCAATTAATAGCTTTTTAGAAGAAACATGAGTCTCTTGACTTGCACATTTGCACACCAGACTCTGGAAAACAGCGTTCCATGCTAACGAGTAAATGTTCCTACCACGTGAGGCACTTTAGAGACCGGCGTAGCCTTTAAAGTGGGATTTATATTATGTACCGCAGGGTTTCTGTTACAGGCAGTGATCACTCTACAATGGTATTATAGTCCTACTGCAATTACAGAGCACTACATATAATCACAGCCGTATCATATAGAACGTGGTCTTTACCCATTTCCACGGTTACGTTATTCAATTCTATATAATAGGTCGTTCGCAAATGACACAAAACGAAAGGCAGGATGTGATTTCCTACATAAGCTCCACAAGCTCTTAGAACGTCCATGGTTTCACTGTTTAACTGATAAACCAGGAGGAGCTTTTATCGAGTACCACATGTTGTTGGACATTAGTGAGGCAGTGCATGAAACTGTCCTTCGTCTGCAGGGACGAGGCTAGAGTCAGAGTTCAGGGTCACCAGCTTCTTGTATGAATTTCCCTGTTCCACCTTAAAAGGTGCAGCAGTTATAATCTGAGGACCAATGCACCATTTAAGGTGGAACAGGAAAACCGGTGAACCAGATGCCAACTATGGGTCAGGAGGACTGCAGTACTTGTGTTTTGGACAGTTGGTGCACACTGCTGATAGGTTTAAAGCTCCACTCAACACCACTAACACTTAAACCATCACCAACACTGGAATCAGGGTTAGGAGGTACATGAATAACAGGCCAACATAGATAACTTAACCTGCCATGCAAATACAAAGAGTTCTCTCCAGGACTCTCAGGACTACACACACTCAATTCATACACCAAGTTACAATGTCTACCTCTTAGTCCTCCTAATCAGTCTCTGTCTCTCTCTCCTTCCTCTTCTTTGTTAAGCACTGGAATGACATTTCTCCGGAGCGATCACATCAGAACCCTCAGAGCGGCTAGAGGCACCTGAGCATCAGCTCCACCTTGGGTCTCCTGCCCTGTTTCATCCCCTGGCATGACCACAACCTTTACACTGACCAGCGTCTGGCTCTGATCATGAACCCTATCTATGGGTCGGCTCCACCTGTGCAGTTACTCCGTCCTGGACTAATCAGGCTGGATCTAATAGATGTACAGTACCTCTCCTGTTAGTTCTGTCTTTCTCCTCTCACCTGGTTCGACCTGATGAGGTTGGGTTCCACTGCAATCCCACACCTCCTTCTGGGTACCACTGTTTTTTAGGGATCGCTGTTCCCTCAAAGAACTTC
This sequence comes from Prochilodus magdalenae, assembly GCA_024036415.1. Classification (NCBI taxonomy): domain Eukaryota; kingdom Metazoa; phylum Chordata; class Actinopteri; order Characiformes; family Prochilodontidae; genus Prochilodus; species Prochilodus magdalenae. The sequence goes on along the minus strand of JAMWET010003640.1, from coordinate 256,128 downwards.
ATATTGTCCCTGTACTTCTGAAACAACAACTACACCTTTGGACATGGCCATTCATTCACAGCCCTCAGAAGAACTGACTTATGCACAGAACTAAAGGTTTCCTTAATCCAGATTATTAGAAAACCTTTTTATATGTTTATTCAGTAACTAACCAAACAGCATGGGCTGTCTGCACCATAAATCACAGAACCCAGGCCCAGTCCTGTTTGCAACCTGTTTCCACAAAGACTTGTGGGAAATCTATGAAAGCTCATTTTTTACACCAAGGCCAATTGGGGACTGGGGAATCCAGGCCTGGCACCTAGTTCTCGACAGCACCATCAGTATGATCCCATGACCTAGTTTAACAGTAAACTGTTAGTTGTTGAACTAACAAATAAGCTGAAGAAGAGAGCTTTAAGATGCCATCCTTTATACAGTTCCCCTCTGCTGGTCCCCCATTAGCATTGGGCTGACTGCACACCTGCAAATCACTGAACACGTGGTTCAGTCCTGTCCAAATCAGATAGACTGGCTTCTATGGTTTAAGACACTGTATCTTCTAATGTTGTACATGACACAGGAACCTCATACAGGAAACAATGTTTTGATTGAATACATTTGTGGTAACATTAAAATTACAGGGGCACTCTGCTAACTGTCCTACTTACCATGTTAACTGTTCTACCTTCAACGCTAACTGGCTAACTCTCATCATAATAACCGTCCTACTCTCACCATGCTAACAGTCCTATTTTCACCGTGCTAACTGTCCTACTTGCCACGCTATCTGTCCTACATACTACACCAACAGTCCAACTCTCAATACTGTCCTACTCTTACCATGCTAACAGTCCAACTCTCCCAATACTAACTGTCCTACTTACCACGTTAACTATCCTACTCTTACCATGCTAACAGTCCAACTCTCACCATGCTAACAGTCCAACTCTCACCATGCTAACAGTCCAACTCTCACCATGCTAACTGTCCAACTCTCACCATGCTAACTGTCCAACTCTCACCATGCTAACTGTCCTACTTGCCACGCTGTCTGTCCTACATACTACACTAACTGTCCAACTCACAATACTGTCCTACTCTCACCATGCTAACAGTCCAACTTACCACGTTAACCATCCTACGCTTACCACGTTAACCATCCTACGCTTACCATGCTAACAGTCCAACTCTCACCATGCTAACAGTCCAACTCTCACCATGCTAACTGTCCTACTTGCCACGCTATCTGTCTTACATACTACACTAACTGTCCTACTCTCACCATGCTAACAGTCCAACTCTCACAATGCAAACTGTCCTACTTGCCACACTATCTGTCCTATATACTACACTAACTGTCCAACTCTTACTGTTAGTAACTGATACTAACTGCTTTCCCCATGCTAACTGTTCTTACTACCATTCTAACTGTCCAATACTCATTGTCATACATACCAGGCTAACCACCTGCTTACTACACTAACTTCTTTACTCTCACCATGCTAATTGTCCTACTTGCACATCGTTACCTATCCTACTCTCACCATGCTAACAGTTCTACTCTCATAAGGTCTGGCCATGCCAATTTTAATACTTTACCACACTAACTGTCCTACTCTCATTTGAAATCATTATTGTACTGCTAACAAGCTAATCCAGAAGGAATCTGAATAAGCTGTGGAAGCGTGAATGAATGGCTGAACTTCTACAGTGGTGGCGTGACATCAAATGACATTGGCAAGATGGCAGATGTAGTACGTCCAAGGTTGCATGGATACTACATAGTCGCGTACTGAAAGAGCCGGTCGAGCAGTGCGCACTGGGTTTAATCTAGAACGTACTGACTAGGTAGGCGATTTCGGACGCACCTCATGAGTTCATTGGAACAGGAAGGGATTCCCATTGGATGTCTTCAGCAATGCATGCTGGGTACTGTATAAAGAGAACCCTGATGTACTGCAAAGTCATGAAAGATTTTTGGGTGAGAATGCTTCTTCATGTTAATTGGATTTTGGCCAAACCATCACCTAAGCAGCTGCATAAAAGGGGAACCTTATATGCGCTCGGCAGGGGACAGTTTATCATGTTGCACACTTCCTGTTCTAGTCCTGTGATGGACGGCTGCTGGCCCGTGTTTGGGCTGGAGGTGGGTTGAGATGTATGCTGTGAGAGAACTGGGCCGACGCTCTCTGGCTTGCTTTGGTTTAAGCAGTAGTGTTTTTCAGGAATGACAGTTATCAGTGTAAAGCAGACGGCATGAGTCATGCAGCCTTGGAGAGGCTGAAGCACAAATAAGAGAGATGCTCCACGCAGCCTGCTGTGGACCCTCCAATTACTCCAACCTGTACTACACCTCCACTGCTGGCCTTATGATACCTAATACAGGCAAGCACACACATACACACTTACACAGAGCCTCTATCTGCTCCCGTTCCCCTCCTCTGTCCCTTCTGTGGCCCTTTTATGCCCTCCACCTCAAGGGTCACCCTCCACCCTCTCTCTTACACACTCACCATACTGTCCGAGTCTCCTCCCTCTTGTGCGTGGTCTTCCCGTCCTCTTACACAGCGAGCCTTTCCCCAAAAGGGTCAGTGGTAAAGCAGAAACGGGGGGATGGAATGGGCAAAAGAAGAGATGGATGAAGTGAAACAGAGAGAGATGTAGACCACAGTAGATGAATGTGACTGTGTAACAGAGACAGAACCCCCACCAGAAGGCCGTGATGCTGGACCACTAATCCACATTAACAGTCTGCCTAATCGCTTCCTCGACTCTCCACACACTAAGTGCAGTGGGGGTCGGGGTCATGTGACTGGGCTAACATCATCCTCTTAATGTGTACGGTGAAGAGTCAGCCTCAGTGAACTCAGCATGCTCCCTGACCAGCGGTGTGCAGTAACTGTCCTACTCCCACCACACAAACTGTCCTACTCCCACCACACTGACTGTCCTACTCCCACCACACAAACTGTCCTACTCCCACCACGCTAACTGTCCTACTTCCACCATACTCACATCACGCTAACTGTCCTACTTACATCACGTTAACTGTCCTACTCACATCACGCTAACTGTCCTACTCTCACCACACTAACTGTCCTACTAACATCACTGTCCGTACATCACCATGCTAATCACGCTAACTGTCCTACTCACATCACGCTAACTGTCCTACTCACATCACGCTAACTGTCCTACTCACATCACGCTAACTGTCCTACTCACATCACGCTAACTGTCCTACTCACATCACGCTAACTGTCCTACTCACATCACGCTAACTGTCCTACTCACATCACGCTAACTGTCCTACTCACATCACGCTAACTGTCCTACTCACATCATGCTAACTGTCCTACTTACATCACGCTAACTGTCCTACTCTTATCACGTTAACTGTCCTACTCACATCACGTTAACTGTCCTACTCCCACCAAACTAACTGTCCTACTTCCACCATACTCACATCACGTTAACTGTCCTACTCACATCACGCTAACTGTCCTACTCACATCACGCTAACTGTCCTACTCACATCACGTTAACTGTCCTACTCTCACCATGCTACCTGTCCTACTCACATCTCACTAACTGTGCTACTCACATCTCGCTAACTGTCCTACTCACATCACGCTAACTGTCCTACTCACATCACACTAACTGTCCTACTAACATCATGCTAACTGTCCTACTCACATCATGCTAACTGTCCTACTCACATCACGCTAACTGTCCTACTCTCATCACGCTAACTGTGCTACTCACATCACGTTAACTGTCCTACTCACATCACGCTAACGGTCCTATTTCCACCATACTAACATCACGTTAACTGTCCTACTCTCATCACGCTAACTGTCCTACTCACATCATGCTAACTGTCCTACTTATATCATGTTAACTGTCCTACTCACATCACGCTAACTGTCCCACTCCCACCACACAGACTGTCCTACTCACATCACGCTAACTGTGCTACTCACATCATGTTAACTGTCCTACTCACATCACGTTAACTGTCCTACTCTCACAATGTTTATTGTCCTACTCTCACCATGCTAACTGTCCTACACCCACACTCTCATGCTAACTGTCCTACACCCACACTCTCATGCTAACTGTCCTACTCACATCACGCTAACTGTCCTACTCCCACACTCTCATGCTAACTGTCCTACTCTCACCATGCTAACTGTCCTACTCTCACCATGCTAACTGTCCTACTCACATCATGCTAACTGTCCTACTCTCACCATGCTAACTGTCCTACTCTCACCATGCTAACTGTCCTACTCTCACCATGCTAACTGTCCTACTCTCACCATGCTAACTGTCCTACTCTCACCATGCTAACTGTCCTACTCACATCATGCTAACTGTCCTACTCTCACCATGCTAACTGTCCTACTCTCACCATGCTAACTGTCCTACTCTCACCCTGTCTATAATCTTATGAAAGCCTCACACTTGAGCAGGGTACATGATAAATGATAGTTTTGAATATTCCACGTAGACCGTTTGTGTTCTAGATAATTACTATTAGCTGCTTTTGAATCCAAGCCCAGAATTCACTGGCCTAGTCTGCCGTAGCTCCCACTGCACTCCAGTAAACCCCTCAGCTCTTCTGAGTTTTTAGCTGGATCTGTTTTTAGTTGGATGCTGAGTCTTACCAGCCATGTCAACAGCGCGCATGCTGCTATGCTCATTACAGTCAAACACATGCTGAGAGAGAGAGGGAACGGGAGGAGTGGTGTCTGTCCATCACGCTGCCTTCGGCTCAAAGAGCTAGGCCCAAAGCATGGCAGGATGGAAATGCACACACTGATGACCCGATTGGTAGTTACAGGCTTAGTACTGTTACCCGACTTCACCTCTGTTCTCATCCCTCCTCCCCCTCTCTATCCTTCTCCTCTCTCGTTTATTTAAAGACAGCTTAGGAAAGGGGAACACTGTACTTGGGAACTGTGAAACACCTCTTACTCACATGGTCAAAGCTGGAGAAACGATTAGCAAGCGGTTACAGGAGCTGCTGAATAAACGCCTCAGAGCAACCAGGTTCAGCCCATGTCCCCCAATTAACCCAGACCCGGTGTCTCCTTGGGTCTGAAGTCGGTACTTTTAGATCTGCGCTGGAGCTACAAGCAATGCAGGATTATATCAGCACCTGTTAGCATCGTAATCTCAAAATGACAAGTGTGATTAGTTTTACAGGGGAAGAGAAATATAGAGAAGAGCAATATAACTTTACTACGGGATTATGAATAATTTTGACATGGCTTGGTTTACAACACAGGATTATTATAACCTGGAGTTATTTCTACAGTTGGGTTATAAGGAATGGGATTATTATAACCTGGAGTTATTTCTACAGACAGGTTTTACAGAATGGGATTATTACAACCTGGAGTTATTTCTACAGACAGGTTTTACAGAATGGGATTATTATAACCTGGAGTTATTTCTACAGTTGGTTTCACAGAATGGGATTATTATAACCTGGAGTAATTTCTACAGTTGTGTTTTACAGAATGGGATTATTATAACCTGGAGTTATTTCTTAAACTTATTATAACACTGGGTTATATCTGTAGCTCAAACTCATTTTACAGCATGGGATTACTATATTCTGGGATTATTTCTGCAGCTTCTTTTATAGCACAGAATTATTATAACCTGGGTTAGGGGATTGTAGTTTGTTTTACATCGTGGGATTGTTATAAGATAGATTTATTTCTACAGTTTCTTTTATAGCCCATATATTTTATAACCTGGGGTTATTTCTACATTTTGTTTTATATAACAGTATTGTTATATGCTTGGATTATTTCAATAATTAATTTTATAGTATTGGATTATTAATCTGGAGTTATTTCTACAGTGTTTTTATAGCAATATATATATATATATATATATATATGTAATATACACTGCAGATATTATGATTTGAGTTTATTATTAATATATTTTTATTTAAGATTTTTAAATATGTATTTTATGTGGAACTTCTGCTTTAAATTTCAGTGAACATGAGAGGCTGCTGAGCTTGTAGCTGCACAAACACGATCAATAACATATCGCTCTTCGCCGGTGCATCTATCTGCAGGCCTCACGCAGGGCGGGCAGCAATGCCCTGCGTCTCCGCTGATAAACTAACCCAGACGTTCTCCGTCTCCTTCCCTGCTCCTTTAGATGAGGCTGAGGATTGTTGCTGTGGTGATGTCACTGGTTGCCTAGCAACAGCTGTCCCTGGGTTACCCATGACTAAGGCTGGAAACGCTGCAGTGGGAACATTTGGGATTATTTTGGGGGCGTTGAGTTCACCTAACACGCCTATCCCTTCATCTCTGTCCCTCTCTCTCTCCATCTCTCTCTTCCTCTAGCTCTCTCGCCCTTTCTTCTGACCTAACAGGAGCTGATGAGGCATTGGCATGGGCTCCATGTACTGAGCGGATGATGCGGGCCGAGCACAGCGCCAGAGGATAGAACCCAGCCTGATGACACAGCACATTCACATTCTCTCAAACATCTAGAACCCTGCTTCCTCACAATACCTGGAACGTTCCTTTACCCCTGCTCAGGACTGTGTGTGGGTAAGTGTGTGTAGCTGTGCAGTAGTTCCTATAGGTCTCCTTTAGACCACACATTACAGGGCTGTGCTGTCTGATGCTATAATACCCGTACTGATAGTTACAGTAATTCAAAACCATAATGTTCAGGGAACGTTCTATTTACACCAACCCTTAACACCTAACCTCTACACTTACACTAAACCCTTAACACCTAACCTCTACATTTACACTAAACCTTAACACCAAATCTCTACATTTACACTAACCCTTAATACCTAACCTCTACATTTACACTCAACTCTAACCTCTACATTTACACTAACCCTTAACACCTAACATCCACATTTGCACTAACCCTTAACACCTAACTTCTACATTTACACTAACCCTTAACACCTAACCTCTACATTTACACTAACCCTTAACACCTAACTCCTACATTTACACTAACCCTTAACACCTAACCTCTACATTTACACTAACCCTTAACACCTAACCTCTACATTTACACTAACCCTTAACACCTAACCTCTACATTTACACTAACCCTTAACACCTAACCTCTACATTTACACTAACCCTTAACACCTAACCTCTACTTTTACACTAATCCTTAACACCTAACCTCTACATTTACAATAACCCTTAACACCTAACCTCTACATTTACACTAACCCTGAACACCTAACCTCTACATTACACTAACCCTTAACACCTAACCTCTACATTTACACTAACCCTTAACACCTAACCTCTACTTTTACACTAATCCTTAACACCTAACCTCTACATTTACACTAACCCTGAACACATAACCTCTACATTACACTAACCCTTAACACCTAACTCTTACATTTACACTAACCCTTAACACCTAACCTCTACATTTACACTAACCCTTAACACCTAACCTCTACATTTACACTAACCCTTAACACCTAACCTCTACATTTACACTAACCCTTAACACCTAGCCTCTACATTTACACTAACCCTTAACACCTAATCTCTACATTTACACTAACCCTTAACACCTAGCCTCTACATTTACACTAACCCTTAACACCTAGCCTCTACATTTACACTAACCCTTAACACCTAATCTCTACATTTACACTAACCCTTAACACCTAACCCCTACATGTACACTAAACCCTAACCTCTCCATTTACACTGACCCTTAAAACCTAACCTCTCCATTTACACTAACCCTTAACACCTAATCTCTACATTTACACTAACCCTTAACACCTAGCCTCTACATTTACACTAACCCTTAAAACCTTTCAACTTTTATATTTACACTAACACCTAATCTCTACATTTACACTAACCCTAATCTCTACATTTACACTAACCCTTAACACCTAACCCCTACATGTACACTAAACCCTAACTTCTACATTTACACTAACCCTTAACACCTAACCCCTACATTTACACTAAACCTTAACACCTACATTTACACTAAACCTTAACACCTAATCCCTACATTTACACTAAACCTTAACACCTAACCCCTACATTTACACTAAACCCTAACCTCTACATTTACACTAACCCTTAACACCTAACCCCTACATTTACACTAATCCCCAACCTCTCTATTTACACTAACCCTTAACACCTAACCCCTACATTTACACTAAACCCTAACCTCTACATTTACACTAACCCTTAACACCTAACCCCTACATTTACACTAATCCCTAACCTCTACATTAACACTAATCTTTAACACCTAACCCCTACATTTACACTAAACCTGAACACCTAACCCTTACATTTACACTAACCTGGTTTGTTAACTCTTGACACAACAATATCCAATAGCAATAAGCTCATTTGCCACTTTTATAGAAACACCTCCTGTAACCACACTCACTGTCCATTTAATCAGCTCCACTGACCGAATAGGAGCACCCTGTAGTTCTACAGTTCCAGACTGTAGTCCATCCCTGTGTTACCCTGCACCCAGCAGCACTGCTGTGTCTGATCCACTCACACCAGAATAACACACACTAACACAGCACCACCACGTCAGTGTCAATGCAGTGCTGAGAATGATCCACCACCCACATCATACCTGCTCTGTGGTGGTCCTGCGGGGGGTCCTGACTGGGTAAAAAACTGTGCAGAGAATAAACAGATGGACACACGGCATACAATTCAGATTCATTCACTTCCCAGGCTATTCTGTTCTGTGTAGGCCGTTCAGAGGTCATCTGTGCACTGCTGAAGGCTGGCTATAGGCCTGTGTGTTAGCCATAGAGAGAGCTCCGGTGGCACTATCACTGACCCCAGAGCAGCACTTTCAGCTTTACACAATGTGATGATTAATAGTTATATCTGAGTTGAATAAGAATCATGTCATTAAAGGGCAAACTGGGCCCGCAGCTGCATCGAGGCCTCATTATGCTGTGTCAGTCAGCAACACAGCGCCCTCTGGTGGAAGGGAGTGGCCTTAGGGAGCATTCTTGGAGCATGTTGATCTGGTTCTGTCCTTTACCGCCACCTTCTGGTGAACATGTGGTATTGGACATAAGGGACAAATGTCTGGAAAGCTCTGTGCTGACTCAGCCAAAGTGTAGGTATGTTACCACATCACCTGAAGTTGTCCATCATCAGACAGCATGGATATTATGAAGCATATTTTACTTTGTGTTCTATTGAAAAAGTGACTTACTCAGTTTATTAAATGCAGTGCATATGACAGTGCTGTCAACTCTGGTCCCGGAGGCCCTCTACCCTGTTCTCAACATAGCTGATCCAACAAATCAGCTCATCAACAGCCCATTACACTCTTCATCAAAAGCACAGCTGCACCCAGAAGGAGGTGTGGGAGTGCGGTGGTGTTGGGAAGGAAGATAAAGGTGACCAGGATCAATAACTGATGATAAATTTAGACTGATATGATCAATATTTATTGAGCTACACATACAGAAGTCTGTCTCTCAGTATGGCGTCGGGCCGTCGTGTTTGCTAACCCAACATGCCAGACGTCTCGGTATGGAGCTGTAGAGGTTCCTAATGGAGTCCTGTGATAATCCATCCCATGCAGCTTGAACATCCTCACACAGTTCCTGCAGATGGTGCGGTAGGGGTGGAGGTGGAGGGACACCAGGTCTTCTGGACGTGTGACAACAAACCGTTCATCTTGGTGCTGACCACGGTGCCTCCACCCACGGATTCGCTGGTCGTCTCCAGCAAGACTAAAGCGGGACTCGTCACTGAAGATGACCCACTGCTATTCTGAGTCACTCCATGACAGTCTGGCACGACACCACTGCAGTCTTTGGTGACGGTGACGTGGTGTTGAGGACAGTCGTGGTAACGGTCTGTGTGCATGTAGTCCTGTGTGGTGCAGCCGTCTGCCAATGCTGCTGCACTAAGAGGATGACTCATGGAGGCACCACTGCTCGCTGGATGTCTGTAATGGTGGCTGTTGGGTCAGTCAGGTACAGGGATAAGGCCCATCCTTGTTTACAGCACGTATGGCAGAGTGTGAAACTTAGCATGTCTCACAATGTCAAACCCACCCACCATGTTTCCTATTAGGTGAAACCATTCCTTTGGTGCAGGGAAGCTTCAGGACCAGGGTCGAGAAACACTGTCATGTGCCATTATCTTTATTCTACATCCTACAGCGAAGATCCGTACATGGAGTATCCCATCTGCCCCAGGGAAGACAATCAGCATGTCTGGATGTATGTGATCTGCAGGGATGGATCCACACCCAGGCCGGTTGAGAGTGCCTTGTGCATGGATGACTGGGCCCAGACCTCACGCTGCCGTCGCAGGAGGTGGTCATTATAACACGAGTGGACGTGTGTAAACGTGTTGGTGCACACAGATATTCTGAGATTGCTTCATTTTGGCTGAAGGGGAGCAGATGTGTAAAGGATGGCGCTGCTCCACAGTGGCTGGGCGGACCAGGGGGAGACTAAATTTAGAAATGTATGCAAGTAAACAGGGCGTCTAACAATGCACTGCTGAAAATCAGGAAGGCTGGGCCTTGATGGCAGCTCTGTGAAGTGAGCCTCTCGTGGGCCTTTGTGTTAAAGGGTACATCCGTTTGCTGGACAATGCGTATATGTATTATGGAACTAGGAGGAGGAAGTCAGGCATATACTCATCACTTTGGGCCCTATATGACTGGCTTTAACGGAATGAAAAACTGGAAGATTAAAAAACAAATCATCAAAAGAACACCTGCACCCAGAAGGAGGTGTGGGAGTGCGGTGCTGTTGGGAAGGAAGATAAAGGTGACCAGGATCAATAACTGATGATGAATTTAGACTGATATGATCAATATTTATTGAGCTACACATACAGAAGTCTGTCTCTCAGTATGGCGTCGGGCCGCCGTGTTTGATAACCCAACACGCCAGACGTCTCGGTATGGAGCTGTAGAGGTTCCTAATGGTGTCCTGTGATAATCCATCCCATGCAGCTTGAACATCCTCACACAGTTCCTGCAGATGGTGCGGTAGGGGCGGAGGTGACACCAAGGTTGACTTGGACGACAGGATGACATAGGTACAATGTCTACCTCTTAGTCCTTCTGATCAGTCTCTGTCTCTGTGTTTCTCTCTCTCCTTCCTCTTCTGTGTTAAGCACTGGAATGACATTTCTCCGGAGAGATCACATCAGAACCCTCAGAGCGGCTAGAGGCACCTGAGCATCAGCTCCACCGTGGGTCTCCTGGCCTGTTTCATCCCCCGGCATGACCACAACCTCTACAATGACCAGTGTCTGGCTCTGATCATGAACTCTATCTATGGGTCGGCTCCACCTGTGCAGTTACTCCGTCCTGGGCTAATCAGACGGGATCTAATCAGACTGGATCTAATCAGACTGGATCTAATAGATGTTCTAAGCTCCTCCTCCTTTTAGTTCTGTCTTTCTCTTCTCATCCGGGTTCCATCTGAGGAGGTTGGGTTCTGCCCTTGAGCCTGGTTCCTCTCGAGGTTTCTTCCTTACTCAAGGCAGTTTTTCCTCGCCACTGTTGCCTCTGGCTTGCTCAAGGGGGGGCTTGGACCCGGTGCCCCACCCACCCCTACGTCTGTACATTAACTCAGTGTTTTCTTTTATAACAAACTGATTTCCTGTGAAGCTGCTTTGCGACACCGTTGGTTGTAAAAAGCGCTACACAAATAAATATTGATTGATTGATGAGGTACAGTGGTAAGGCCTGTACTTGCCTACATCACATACGTGCCAGTGTAAAACCTGAATCGTTAGCATGTCTCGTGATCTCAAACCTACCCACCAAGTTTCATTCCAGTTGGCTGATTCTTTCTGAGTGCAGCTATCGTTCAGATGATGAGTGTGTATTGGATTTTTCCAGCCAGTCATTTCCAATATCCGCCCGCTAGCTCCACCTCCAACCATCACACAATGCCTTGGGGCATGTTAGGACTCTTGCTGATGGCCCACACTAAACCCTCTTATGAGTGCTTAGCATGGCCTGGCACTATGGTTCTCAAACTTCAGTGCCTCAATAGGGCCCCAGTTTTACAACTGACGTGAGCCCCACTATGGGCAGCCCACAGTGGCCCCATGGTCACATGGTCCGATGAGTCCAGACTGAGTCTATTCCAGAGTGATGGGAGCGTCAGGGTAAGAAGGGATGAAGTGATGCACCCCATCGTGAATCCTGCCCATGGAGGCAGTGTTACGATCTGGAGGGGCTTCAGTTAGATGGTAATTAAATGAAGCCAGCTGCCCACCTGCGTGACCAGGTTATCTTATCAGTGTCTTCTTTTTCCATGCTGGCATGGACATATTCCAAGAATTACAATGCCAATGCCAATTGTGGTGCACCAGTTCAGGGAACATGAGGAATCACACGAACTCTCCAGTCCTGATCTTAACCCCTTCTTTGGAAAGCGCTGGAGGAGGGTTTACAGAGTGGTTCCACTCTCCCATCATCAAAACAAGATCTCAGCCAAACAAGAACGGAGCTCTGGATGGAATGAATGTTGTGACGTTCCATAGGGTTGTCCAAACAATGCCATACCCAATGCCCCATAATAAAACCTAGAGGCCTTTATGGGCTAGTCAGCGTTAAATTCAAGACAAGACACACAGCACGTGTGAACCACCACCAGTTTATTGAGCTAATACTGTTAGATCACCGTGAGTAAAAAAAAAAGATTGCAAATGTTAATAACAGGTAATTACTGCAGCAATAGAGGGAATACACATCAAACTGTCTTGTGCTTTCACAGTATAAAAGTAATCAAAGAGGCGCCAACGAAAAAAAATAAAACCTTACAGGGTTGTTCACATGCTCACCGACTCATTCACAATTCCTTCAACGAAGTTTACAGCTGTAACACAATAAGCCCTGTATTAAAACCCTAACTCTAAATGAACATCAACTACTATCATTACATACATGATGACAGTGACGATGCTAAAATACCCCAGAGCAGTGCGTAAAGTTCAGCCCAACAACCATCCGTTTAAACGCTAATCAATCAGGATTTACAATAAACTACATCACTGCTTCATTTATGTGCCGTTAATAATAAAAAATAGAAAAGTAAAAAAATATATATCACACCCTCCTTATAAAAACACGGCTACAGCACGCAGCTCCCAGAGGAAACACCATGATTGATAAATTGGCACTGAAGAATTTGGTGCAAAAAAAAAACAGCTGCAGCTGCGTTCTCTTCTCGGCCTGCTTTAAAGTGCATGCAAACTGTCGCTAGCTACTTCCTAAAAACAGCTGCAACCATGCATCGTGTTCGGGAGAACTGGAACTGACCCCAAGGAACAAATGCTAAACACTTACACTGGTGCTAACAGGCACATGGGACGATACGCTGGTATTAGCTTCTTAGGAATGGATAGCATGAGGATGCTAATGTAACTGAGCCGAGAAGGCCAGAAAACAGACGGCTAACGCTTACGTCGCCCCCTAGCTTGACTCTAATTGCCACCCACGTTGTTGTGTGGACATGTACGAGCTAGCTTTGAAAGCTCATGCTCCTATGGAATTTGTATGGAAAGCTAACTGCTGCCCTCTCCAACACTCGTGGCTAGCTGTATGGGCTGGTTAGCGTGCTGGCTAGCCTAGCTAGCTATCCAGTGACCTAACTCACTAGAGACACCAACAATATGCTTACTTCCACACTTCAGTTTTCTACAGATGTGAACCGGGAAAACTAGAAACAGTGGTTACGAAAGAGAGCAGAGGCTGGGGGGACCTCGGACCCCCGTGTATGCGATTGGTCTGAAGAATTAGTTGGTTTACAGTGTTGCTTGACCGAGTCACTTCATAAAGTCAGTTCAGGAAGTCAGGAAAATCTCGACTCAGTCAACTCAATCTCAAGTTGCTTGTTGCTAGGCTGCAGCTACAAAGCACGTACTCATATAGGAAATGACTGGTCGGTAGTCCCTCTGTCGCCTGCTAGTGTAAACGCTGGGTAAGTCCAGGTTTGGCCTGGTACCATCTCAACAACCCTGAAAAACCAGTGCTAGCCTTGTTTGGAGAAGGTAACAACATTCCCGGCCCAATTGCACTCACATGTTTAATGCCGGCTTTGGATGATGAAACTCTCATGCAACTGGTTGCATGTTGTAAGTTGCATGCAACATGGTTTCTTTGGCGGTTAACCCAAAGCAGTCAAAGTCATGCGCCACACGTTCCTGTAATCCATTAATTAGCTACATCAATCAGCAGCTTGTAGTTTTTGATTCAACTGCCCAGTAAACCATCTTCTGTGTTACTGTCTTGTCCATTAATCTGCTTTTTGACGGGCTGTTCCATTAAAACTTGCCACTGTTACACCAGGCTTTCATTGCAGGGTGCCCTACACTGGGCAGATCAATTGCAAGTGAGTTTCACGTAGGTTTCAAGTGACTAAAGCTGCATGAAGGTTTCGTTGTGTAAAACTGGCCTAACAGTGTGAAGGATGCTAATCGTAAGACAGATATGGATACAGCCAAGGAATGCAATCATAAGACTGATGAATCAATGTAAAAATATTAAAACGTAAGTATGTTTTATATTAAAACTCTAATTTAAAGCATAGTTTAATGCAACACAGCCACCAGAGGGCGCTACAGTAGACCTTTTAGCACCACCAGATATTTTAAACGACAGTGGCAAGTGTGAAAAATGAACATCGTATAAATCTCTAGCTAAGCCTCCAGCTGTGTTGATATGTTCGTCACTGGTCATTTACTACCAGCTTGGACGGAGTTGTTGCAGTGTCTCTGGGTCACTAGTATGATTGTGTTTCTGTTGTGCTTATGGACACTGGCTCATTAATGTCCATATGGGGAATGTTTGGGCGTAACTGCGATTGCTCGAGTCCCATACAGTTTGACAAAATCAAAGATTTCATATATTGTACCGTCTGCATTGAGTTGCGTAACCCGTTGCATGAAATGACTCGACTCGGCCACCCTATGAGTAAGTCTGTAGCATTGTATACGTCAAATTTTGGTTAGCTCAAGCTTGGAGCCTCGATGGAGGTGATACCACAAATAGGGTTGCCACCTTTCCGGGGTGGTGGGGGGTGGTTGTGATCATTCATGTGTGTGTGACAGACGTGTATATTGAACATTTACGGAAATACGGAACAAATTTACGGAAATACGGAACAAATTTACGAACATTTACGGAAATACGGAACAAATTTACGGAAATACGGAACAGATTTACGGACATTTACGGAAATACGGAACAAATTTACGGAAATACGGAACAAATTTACGGAAATACGGAACAGATTTACGGACATTTACGAAAATACAGAACAAATTTACTGACATTTACGGAAATTCGGTATTGGTTTAATACGGGACATTAAATTGCCAAATAAAGGACGATTCCGTATTTTATGGGACGGGTGGCAACCCTAACCACAAATAGTACCAGACTGCAGATTTGCCTAATGGTAAACCCAAAAGTTGAGTTGAGTTGGGCCGAGTCGAGTCGGTACCATGCAGTGGAAGAGCGGCATTAGATCAGAAAGCCACTATAGAGCACACAGTTAGTCAGAAAGTGCGGATGTTGTTCAGTTTAAAACCCCTAGCGACTGAAACACAAACTAGCCAGCTTAGCTATAGATTCCTGCTATTAGTCTATTACAGCTGCATCTATTACACTACACAGTGACTGACTGACAACTAAAGCATCCATGCACTTTGGAATTTCAGTAGGAAATCGACCGGTTATGCCTCACCATGATTACAGATGTCGGTTCTGTCAGAGACCCGGAGAGAAATGATGCCATTTAGCAGACAGATAAGAGGAGGATGGCGGAAAGCTAGGAGGAAGCTAGTGTAGGCACCAGGCAGTAGTCTGAAAGGGCCCTACTCCTGGCTGCCATGACTGATTCACAGTGATGACTGATTGACGTTTGGCTCCGAATTACATTAATCTGATACTGAACATTTAAATCAAGGGAATGTCCATAATCCACCCCCACCACACCCCCACCCTCCTTTTCTTTGGAGCTATGCGATGCTACTGTTTAGCATCAAGGTACCTATAATCATCACACACTGAGTCAAGCTGTTAAACAAGCCTCTAATAATTTAATAATTCATTTTGTGGTTTCTATCACTGTATGCCACGCTGATATCTATAAACATGGATAAACGGTATGCCATAAAGCTAATCGCAATGCTAGCAGCAGACGTGGAAAAGCCTGAATTCTGTTAGCACAATGCTAAAGTGGTGGTTAGTAGGGCTGGGGCGATAAGCCAATTAGAAAATCTGGATGTCTGGAGACATTTATGGATAAATATTTTTATTTATTGTGATATATTAAATCTATGGGGCATATTTCAGCTATATAATATAGACTGATTCCATATTCACCAAACGGGGCAATGAAAGACTTTTTTTTAGACGCACAAACTTAGCACAAGAAGTTTTAATGTAAACATGAAAGGCTCATTTCTGCCGGAGTGAATATGTCGGTCTCAAACTCTGTAATAGTCACCCCCCACATAGTGCCATGCAGCTTTTACACTGGTGTGGATATAATCACAACCACCAGAGGGCAGCCCAGAGTCTACGACTCTAACAACAAACAAACACTTTGGGGGGGCGGAGGGGGGTGTCCTGGTTTTAGCAGAATGGGCTGTTAACTATGTCTTTGGGTCAAACTGGGTAGGAGATGACTGAACGTACTGCCATTATGATTATATTATTATTATTTACAGTTAAACAGGCGGTTTGGACAGGGAATACTTGTAGGTGGGACCTGATTATATTTTTCAGGATTTTCATTGGATGGTATTCCGGCAGGCGTTCTCAGAGTTGAGTCAGATTCTGTTTTTTTTTTTAATACTACAAGATTATGATGCATATTTTATGGAGTTTGTGGAATATGGAATGCTGAAAGTTGGGTTAGCGTTTGTATTTGTTCTGCCTTGTACGACATAGATGAGGCAAAATGCTGGATAGCAAGTTAGCATCAGTTAGCATCCGTTAGCATGCGTTTGTTTTCCTTACACGTCAAAACATGCTAAGTTATTTGTGATTAGTATATGCCATTTGTACATGGTCACGCATCCAAATGTCAGGGGGCTTTTTGAGGAGGACAGAAATCAAGAATAAAGGAGAAACACAAATTTGGTCTTGGTTAGCTTGATTAGCCTCGTAGCTACCATCCCAAACTAAAGACGCAAACCTCAAATACCCATAAACCGCCTGGCCCCTCCTCACTGGGGGTCTGAACAACAGCTCGCTACAACTATTATAAACTTAAAGTGGCTTTTCTGGTGGGCTTCCTCGCGCTCCTGTCCGTGGAGTGCGTCTCTACACCATGACAGCTGCTGATACAAAGCTGTCCCCTCTGGAGACGGAGGACGTTAGCAGCAGATTGTGAGCGTCCACGCTTTCGTTCATCCCTGTGTCCTCCAAGTCAGAGGGGGCGCTGTGGTCAGAGGCCTGGGGCTGCTCTTCCTCATCATCGCCGTGGTAGGAGTCCAAGTCCTGTCAGGGGACAAACACAGTGATGATGTCATTTACCAGGCCGTTAGTGACTGGGTGGGCAGAGTGATGAGTGGAAGGTTAGCCTAGCGTGAAACATGTATGATTAGCCAGAGAGAGGGAGAAAAAGAGAGTGAAAGAGAGAGAGAAAGAGAGAGAGAGATAGAGAGAGAGAGAGAGAGAGAGAGAGAGAAAGAGAGAGAGAGAGAGAGAGAGAGAGAGACAGAGAGAGAGGGGTGTGAGAGAGAGACAGAGAGAGAGAGGGGTGGTAGAGAGAGACAGAGAGAGAGACAGAGAGAGAGGGGTGTGAGAGAGAGACAGAGAGAGAGGGGTGTGAAAGAGACAGAGAGAGAGGGGTGTGAAAGAGACAGAGAGAGAGGGGTGGGAGAGAGAGACAGGGAGAGAGGGGTGTGAGAGAGAGACAGAGAGAGAGGGGTGTGAGAGAGAGACAGAGAGAGAGTAGTGAGAAAGAGACAGAGAGAGAGGGGTGGGAGAGAGAGACAGAGAGAGAGACAGAGAGACAGAGAGAGAGGGGTGTGAGAGAGAGACAGAGAGAGAGGGGTGTGAAAGAGACAGAGAGAGAGGGGTGGGAGAGAGAGACAGGGAGAGAGACAGAGAGAGAGAGGGGTGGGAGAGAGAGACAGAGAGAGAGAGGGTGTGAGAGAGAGACAGAGAGAGAGAGAGGGTGGGAGAGAGAGACAGAGAGAGAGAGGGTGTGAGAGAGAGACAGAGAGAGAGAGAGGGTGTGAGAGAGAGAGAGAGGGGTGGGAGAGAGAGACAGAGAGAGAGGTGTGGGAGAGAGAGACAGAGAGAGAGAGGGGTTTGAGAGAGAGACAGAGAGAGAGAGGGGTGTGAGAGAGAGACAGAGAGAGAGAGAGAGAGAGGGGTGGGAGAGAGAGACAGAGAGAGAGACAGAGAGAGAGACAGAGAGAGAGACAGAGGAATCATCCTCACCGTGATTGGTTCTGTTTTCTGAGTTTCGTAGTACATGAGTGGGGAGTCAGAGAGAGGGTCAGTCACAGTGACTATCAGCTCCTACAACACAAACACCACAACCTCATTTAGTGAACCCCGTCAGCTCTTCTACAGGACCAGCAATAATCCACCACAACTAGAGACTTCTAGTGACTGTCTGGTGTCCTATGATAACCCATCCCATGCAGCTTGAACATCCTCACACAGTTCCTGCAGATGGTGCGGTAGGGGTGGAGGTGGAGGGACACCAGGTCTTCTGGACGTGTGACAACAGACCGTCCATCTTGGTGCTGACCACGGTGCCTCCACACACGGATTCGTTGGGCGTCTCCACCAAGACTAAAGCGGGACTCGTCACTGAAGATGACCCGCTGCCATTCTGAGTCACTCCATGACAGTCTGGTACGACACCACTGCAGTCTTTGGTGACGGTGACGTGGTGTTAAGGACAGTCATGGTAACGGTCTGTGTGCATGTAGTCCTGCCAACGGTGCTGCACTAACAGGATGACTCCTGGAGGACACCACTGCCCTCTGGATGTCCACATCGTGGCGGTTGGGTCACACCATGCATGACAGACAGTCCATCGGTTCTCTCTTTTCCTGGTTCGTGTCGGTCCCCCAGATCCTTCATGTTGCTGCTGTGTGCCTTCTCCCATCTACCGCCACCAGCAGTGTGCTATGGCTGTATCCGCATGACCGCTATGCTCCGCAAGACCATCCCGTTTCCCGGAGCCCTGCGAAAGGATTCTACCTACACAACAGCACGGGTCAGAATGGACAGCGCTCGCATCAGGACCACCATACCTGCCTACGTCACATGCCCAGCCGAGCATGAAACTGGAATCATTGGCCTGTCTCACAATGTCAAACCTACCCACCGAGTTTCACTCCTGTCGGCTGATTCCTTCTGGGTGCAGCTACTTCTCCAGTGCTGAGTGTATTACCCCATTACACACTAGCTACTTTAACCTCAGAGCTCCACCACAGAAGCAAACCTCCGACATCAAACGTGCTGCTGTTTTTTTGGGATAAGTTGGGAAAACCATGTACATCTTGCTTTTAATTAGTGAGCTATTTTTCACAGACTCTGTATCTGCATATCAATGCACTGTGTGCCAGTTTTACATAGAACTGCAGAGCAGTGATGAATGGATCCCCCCAGGAAAAGTAAGTATACTCATAGCTGCACATTCAGCTTCTCCTAGCATGCATCCTGACATGCATCGTCCCCTGATCGTATCTGGATGTACTTTGTCTTGTAACTTGTCTCCAGAGGACCGGACGAAATCCACTTTTCCTACATCAAATGGTCAGTGGTCGCAGGAGGCTGCCCATGAGGGTTTGTCCACAGGACACTCCCCAAAGGATGATGCCCATAGGAGAATGTCCACAGGACATTGCCCACAGGACGCTGCCCACAGGACACTCCCCACAGGATGCTGTGCACAGGACACTGCCAATAAGAGATGCACCTACAGAACGTGACCCATAGGAGACTGCCCAACAGAACTGCCCACATGACGCCTCCCAGAGCTGCCACAGGACACTCCCCACAGGATGATGCCCATAGGAGAATGTCCACAGGACAATGCCCACAGGATGCTGCCCACAGGACACTGCCCACAGGATGCTGTGCACAGGACACTGCCAATAGGAGACTGCCCACAGAACGCTGCCCACAGGACACTCCCCACAGGATGATGCCCATAGGAGAATGTCCACAGGACAATGCCCACAGGATGCTGCCCACAGGACAATGCCCACAGGATGCTGTCCACAGGACACTGCCAATAAGAGACTGCCCACAGAACGCTGCCCACAGGACGCCTCCCACAGGACGCTACCAACAAGACGCTACCCACAAGATGCTGCCCAAAGGACACTGCCCACAGGACGCCTCCCACAGGACACTCCCCATAGGATGATGCCTATAGGAGAATGTCCACAGGACAATGCCCACAGGATGCTGCTCACAGGACACTGCCCACAGGATGCTGTCCACAGGACACTGCCAATAGGAGACTGCCCACAGAACGCTGTCCACAGGACGCCTCCCATAGGATGCTACCCATAAGAAGCTATCCACAAGACACTGCCCAAAGGACACTGCCCACAGGACGCCGCCCACAGGACTAGGGCTAGAAAGTTTTGGTTGGTGTCAGTTGAGTGACACTGAGGTGTCCAGCAGCACTACTGTGTTTGATCCACTCCCACCAGCACAACACACACTAACATACCACCACATACTACCTGCTCTGTGGTGGTCCTGACCATTGAAGAACAGGGTAATACAGTATACAGAGAAACAGATGGACTACAGTCTGGACCTGTGCACCTACAGAGTGTCCTGTATGGTCAGTGGTTAAATGAGGCTCATATCCATCTCTGAAAATGTTTTTTTTACTTATTAAAGTCAAATTCAGTATAATACAAACACGCATCATCAACAAAACAGCTGCATCCAGAAGGAATCAAGCGCCAGGAATGAAACTTGGTGGGTAGGTTTGACATTGTGACTGGCTATATAGGGTCGTCCTGTTTCGCGAGCTTTCCATTCTGACTCGTGCTGTTGGTTGCATCCTCTGCAGGTGAAGTATTCCTCAGAGATGAAGGGTCGCATCGTAGGGCTCCAGGAAGAGTGCCATACTGGTCCTCTTGTCCTTCAGGTTCCGAGCCTGTTTATTTTACAGTTTATTACTGTGAACATGTAGAGCTCCTTGTTACCCTCTGAAAAGGTTCTCCACAGCTACAGGTGGTGAAATAAAGACCACTTACAGCACCTCCACCACACTGAGGGATCGGCCTTATTTCAGCTGTTAGGGAAAGTTACTGGCTAGGGGCAGATACTGATGTTCATGGTGGACCACATGGGGGCGCCAATCACTGGGGTTGTATAAACTGTGGGCTCAGCCGGAAATGGCCGGCTGGAGTAACAGCGGGAAACAGTGGTGCTTTAAACACTGACCTGGCCGACCGCAGGCTCATGGACTCATGGACTTAGCTGCCAAACTAGCTTTTGCTAACGTCTGTTCTACTGAGATGCAACTGTAGCCTAAACAAAACACTGCAGATGATTGTATACAGCCAGAATCAGGTATTATAGGAATGATTACGGTGCCAGCACTTTTAGACTTACTCTGTCTGAGGGCCCGGAGGGCTTCACAGGAGGAGGTGGCTTGTGAGTGGGTGGAGCACTGTGAGACACACACAAACAGGACATTAGAATGGGTGTAGGGTTCAGGGTGTGCATGTGTGTAGTTCATACAGTAGAGGCCAGTGAGCAGTCGTGGCCTAGAGGTTAGGGAACCAGCCTTGGAACTGGAAGGCACTTGAGCAAGGTATCTAACCCTCAACTGCTCACTGGACACCATGGGCTAAACACCGCTCTGGTGTGTGTGTCCATTAGTGTATGTGTGGGTGTGTATGGGTGTTCGACTGCCCTGATGGGCTGAAGTCCTCTATGTACAAACATGATTGGTCCATAGTTTAAGTTCTACCCACGAACAGAATTTACTCCAACATGCTATAGCCTCATTCTTATCTGCAGCGTATTAGCATATTAGCACTGGTCACCAATGCTAATAGTTGGTTATCAGCGAGCGTTTTAGCAACTTTCCAGCATTCTTTGGTCGAAGTATTGATCTTTAAAATTAAAGGGGCATTCAGCCAAAAAACTAGCATTTGAATGACGCGGCGTTGCAGTCATGAAGTAGTGATATTAAACTTAGTAGCAAATAAAAAGTTCAGTAGCTAGTCTGAGCTTAGCGTGAGCTGTCCTGAAAACCAGGTGTTATCTAATTCATAGGGGTACACCGAATATTCGGCAACCAAAATTATTCAACCAAATTTGGAGAAAAAAAACAAAAACAAATAATTCATACCAAAAAATACAGACGTTTTTAATGACACCATTAACTAGAGTTATTCAGTTTAAAGATGTTCAGTGTTCAGTAAGCGTGTTAATCTGCTGCTCAGTAATGTGCTTTTTTTTTGAAAACCAAGACAGAAACACATCCCAGACAGCAAAACTGTTCTGGCCCAAATCTGGCCCAAATCCCCCATTTTCATTTGGCCCACTTGTCAGATGGGTTGACTGCTCCCAGTAGCAAGGCGTGGGCCACATATGCACCAGATGAGGGCCACGTCTCAGCAAACAGTAGGCTACTCAGCTGTACCTGTCCCAGAAGTGGACCAGATGTGTTTTGGGACAGGTGGACCGAATGCATGTTGTATACATGTGGGCCATCTTTGGCTCTCAGCAGATTGCCAGTGCAGACAGTGGGCCAACAGTGCCATATGGATAACACCACTACCCGCCAAATAGCAACCACCACACGTGGGAGACTGGGGTTTGAATCCCGGGCTGACTGACTAGGCTGAGCTACACCAATAAGAGTCCTTGGGCAGGACTCTAAACACTACATTGGCCTACTTGTAATATGTTTAACCTTGTAAGTCGCTCTGGATAAGAGCGTCAGCTAAATACCGTAAATGTAAAAATCTTTGCCAGATATGGCCCACATTCACTTGCTATCTGGGATTTAGCCTGTTTCGTTTATGCAATGGTGAAAAAGTTGCAAAATCAGTGAAACACTGTCGGGTATAAACCGTGTTCACCATTTGGCCTTCTGTTCATTTTGTTCGGTTTTGGTTTCAGCCCAAGATTCTCATTTTGGTGCATCCCTACTAATATTGAATTGCATTTACCACCACAGCCTTTTTTAGTCTGAATATTTTCACACCCTGTCATGTCATGTCTTGGTGTCTGCACCAAATTACGAAGAGTAGTATCAATAGGAGGATTGCTAAGTATCATTATTGACAAGCAGTAATGTGTATTAATATCTGGATCCATAAAATCCCATTGGTAACCACCAGTGTTACAGAGTGGGACGGCTGTGGTTCCAATATTCCAAATGTTTATTGACGGGATTCAGCAACTGCCCATTCACCGAGCTGGTGTTTTTTCTTTACCATATACAGGGAAGCATGTGAAAGTAATATCCCGCTGTAATAACCCATACGCTACAGACGCAGTAGCCAGAGATCCAGACCGGAAAGCATCATCTCTAAAACGAAAATACAAGAGAGAGTAGACTGACTCTGAGAATCTGTGCCTGCGCTGTCTGCGGATGAGGAACAGGGCGGTGCCAATGATAGCGAGGAGGAGGACCACTCCGATAATGCCCCCGATTATAGCGCTTGCAGCTGCACTTTTATCCACCGCCGGCGTTTCTGAAAGACAGGAAGAGAGAAAGAGACATTAGGATAACATTAAATAGTGATCTAGTTAGGACAGGGTACCTGTGGTGTCAACAGGAGCACACACCTCCATCTCAGTCTCTCCGAAAGTGAGGGATGACAGTCAGACAAATGATCTCTGGTTCCCAGAGTAGCCGGTTCAATCTGCCAAATACCCTGACCCAAAACATGTGTCCACTGAGGAAGCGATTGTGTCCTGAAGAGCACCTTCAATGCAACACCACTGTAACCTCTTTGTCGTCCAGAAGGTGGCGATATGAGATTGCATGGTGGAGCTACTCGGTGACCTGCACCATGTTCTCATTTGAGCACAAAGTCTTTCTCCCCTATACGTGTCTCTATAAAACTGTCACGTCCCGGAATAAATGGGCTCTACTAAATTTCACTGTTTGAAAATCAAGGCTGCTTTCAGCCTGACGACTGGGTCCGGGACTTTAACATGACCCAAGGCATAAAGTAGCCAGCTCTAAACGGATAATTACATAGACGACCACATATGAATCTAGTTCTACTACCCTGACTATATATACAACTACGGCCAACTGCACAGACTGCTGAAAATAAAGCTAGGTCCACATAGATAACAGGATAGACTACTACAGACACACCTAGGCAAAATATCTGACTACCTAGACATGGACAGCTAAGTCCAGATAGCTATACACGGATAGCACTACATATAGGTTCAAATGGTAGTCCACATAGACATCTACAAATAAAGCTATGGTAATTACATCTCTTTGTATACTAGTGAATATTGGTTCTAGGCTACATCCAAATAGGCAATGGAGGACCTACCTTATCTGACTACCCAGACTACAACATATAAAGCTAGGTCTAAATAGATATACATGGCTATTAAAGCTAGGTACAGTGGCTGTCTACATAGGCTACTACAGTTAAAGATATACTCATACGGCTATCTACATAGACCACACTGAAAGTTATATCCAAATGGCTATCTACATAGACTACTACAGTTAAGATGTATCTAAATGGCCATCTACATAGACTACTACAGTTAAGATGTATCTAAATGGCCATCTACATAGACTACTACAGTTAAGATGTATCTAAATGGCCATCTACATAGACTACTACAGTTAAGATGTATCTAAATGGCCATCTACATAGACCACACTAAAAGATATATCTAAATGACTATCTACATAGACTACTACAAATAAGATGTATCTAAATGGCTATCTACATAGACCACACTGAAAGTTATATCCAAATGACTATCTACATAGACTACTACAGTTAAGATGTATCTAAATGGCTATCTACATAGACCACACTGAAAGATATATCCAAATGGCTATCTACATAGACTACTACAGTTAAGATATATCCAAATGGTTATCTACATAGACTACTATACTTAAGATATATCCAAATGGCTATCTACATAGACTACTACAGTTAAGATGTATCCAAATGACTATCTACATAGACTACTACAGTTAAGATGTATCTAAATGGCTATCTACATAGACTACTACAGTTAAGATGTATCTAAATGGCTATCTACATAGACTACTACAGTTAAGATGTATCTAAATGGCTATCTACATAGACTACTACAGTTAAGATGTATCTAAATGACTATCTACATAGACTACTACAGTTAAGATGTATCTAAATGACTATCTACATAGACTACTACAGTTAAGATGTATCTAAATGGCTATCTACATAGACTACTACAGTTAAGATGTATCTGAATGGCCATCTACATAGATCTACATAGATATATAACTACAGCAAAACTACCTAGACTAAATGTAAGGCTTGGTCTAGCAAAACGGCTAACTACCGAGACTAATGCATATGAACTGCCATATACATACTACTCAACTGATGAAGTTTGGTTAAACTACTTAGACCAGTACATATAAAACCATTTCATATGCCTACATAGACTGGTACATTCACCAGCAGGTCCAAATGGGTACACTAGAGGACATTCAAAACACACTGGTGAGTTCCTGTATGACATGTGAAGACAGGCTGGTATCATTTATACCCCAGTTCATTGACCTTTTGGATTAGAAAATTAGAAACGCATCTGGAGTGATGGTCGATGGTCAAGATGTTCACAGCACACAGCAGAAACACCATGAATGCAAAACAGCAATGACAATCAACGGTGACATCACAATGATGATTAGTAAAATGACATACTGGGCAGCCCTAGACCATTATCATTCATCTACACTGCCAGAGCAACTTGATTTCCCGAGTACAGAGAGTGCGGTCACATTACAACATATGAATATGCAATCAGAATGAGCCTGTCTTAAAGGCACAGCGCTAATTTACCGGTACAGTAAGAATCCGTAAGGGGAGGGAAGCTCAAAGCGTGTTTCACTAGCCTTCTGGGTCCCACCATTTTTCTACCTGCTACCGATTTTCCTTCTCCCAGTCATTTTGCCAGCCAGGCTCATTATTGCATCAGATTTGTTGCCATGGACGTGTGCCGCCTCTTTGATATGAGAAAGAGAGAGAGAGAGCGCGAGAGAGCACGCGAGAGAGAGTTGTGACAGATACTTGGCCAACCGGAAAGACCAGCTTACAAGGACAAACAGTACAATGGAACAGGGAAGAAGAGAAAAAGAAAGGAAACAAAGGAGGCTACGAACAAAAGAGGCGAGTATCGACGCAAAACAAAAGGCCATGGGCTGCTATTAGCGTGGACAGGAAAGACAGGAAGCTGGGAGGACTGTGAGGCTAAAACTCTCGCGCAGTAATCTGCCAGTGATAAAAGCCCACAGAGGTCACACTGGACTGCGTCAAAGAGCACACTCGGTTCTGGCTGATGCACACTAGATATGGTTCCTGGTAAAGACGGCACTGATAGCTTGTATCGGTATCAGCATTCGGAAACAACAACCGGAATTCCCGGCTCTGCTGAAAGCATAGTACAGTGTTTGAGTAGTTTAGCCACTCACTATAACAACGATCTCGTCTTCAATGAAGGCTGTATCCAGAACCATCTCAAAGAACCACCATTTTCTTGCATGGGTAAACGGGTTCTCTCCGTAACAGAGAACCTGTCCGGCTAAAGTACACTGTATAACATTTCCTGCCCAAAGAAAACATGCGTCTCTATTTCTGATGATTTCTACTTTCCTGTATTAGTTGAACACGCCAGCTGCCCTTTTACGTTATCCTATGAAAGCTTCAAGATGAATGGACCAATAGGAAGGCTCGAAAATCACTCGGAAAAAAATTTCGTGATCTTTATTTACGTTGACCGTAAAGAACGTTTTGGCCTCTCCTGTAAAGTTACCAAAGTTACCAGATACTTGTTTTTTCCAATGGACAGCGAGGATATACCCAATTACCCACTTGGTCCCATGTGGTAGGCGCCTGTTCCTTGGGAGAGCCATGATGGGTGGCGGGAAGGCGGTGCCCGAGCCCTGTGTGCTAATGACAGCCACCATAGATAGAGGCGGAAAGCAGCCAGCTACGAGACGTCCCGGGAGTAGACTGACAGTTACGAGTGATGGCAGGAAGACAACAAGAGACGTACAATAGCCTGGACGGCGCCTGTGCCATAAACCCCGCCTCCTGGCCCAGTCTCCACAGTGAGACCACTGTATTATGGCTGCCAATCAAACCTGGTGGCCGAGCTGGGGAGCTAGCTCTCGAATCAGGTGCTGCCCTCAGAGCACATGCGACTTTCCACTGTCTTCTGGAGCTGTCGACTGGAGCTGTCGATCTTCTCCATCCGTTTCCGGTGGTTGGCGGCTTCCTCTCACCACCTTGTCAGCCTGTAGGGTCCAGCCACTGCCTTCCCACAGCACTGCGTTGATCAGCCGAGGCATCTGGAGTCCAACATCTGCTTGTTTTTGATTCACAACTAGAGTTAGCAACATTGCTAACAATCAATAGAACCCAATAGTCACCTAAATAGCCCAAATGTTTTTTTCTGGAAAAATCTATTGGCCAAACATCTCTCACTCCACTCAAACCTCATCCAGGGCTTCCTTATTATTACTCCTCTGATAAGGGAGGTGTTTAAAATAGATTTGTATCCATTGCACATAGTTTTTAATATCGACTCAATACTGGCCAGTACTCAAGGTTTTAATGTCGGCACTGGAAACAGGGAAAGTGGCTTGGTGACGTCTCCAGTTACTCAGTTCCTCAATGGTCTCAACCACTGGGAATCAGAACATCACAGGTAACTTCCACAGTCGCTTCCTAATCGGACACATTAGGCCTTCACTCCAGCTCCTGAAGGCCCAACCAATGGAGGAGCTTGCTTGGCTGTATCCATCTAGATACTAGCAGAACCCAGAACAATGAAACGAGAGAGGTGGAGACAACCTGAGACATGTGGGAAAGGTATTTACAGGAAGTGAATGTATGAACTCGGTCACGCTGCCAGCGGACAAAGCAATGCAACACACAGGGACGCCATATGACACCCATACAACACCAACCAACACAAGACCCCAAGTGCAGCACCGCACACACAAGCACACACCTCACTTCCCACTCGGTGTACAGTTTACCAGCCCGGGTCTGGAAAAGTACTAACACTGTAGACAAACTAACACTGCTGTCAAAGTTAACATGTTTAATTATTAACACTACTGATGTCTAGACGCTAGTGTGTCTACACTCCTGACAACGGTATTGGTCTCATCAGAAAACCTACACTCATCTTCAAAAGAACAGCTACACCCAGAAGGTGTGGATTTAGACTGATATGATCAATATTTATTGAGCTACACATACAGAAGTCTGTCTCTCAGTATGGTGTTGGGCCGCCGTGTTTGCTAACCCAACATGCCAGACGTCTCGGTATGGAGCTGTAAAGCTTCCTAATGGTGTCCTGTGATAATCTATCCCATGCAGCTTGAACATCCTCACACAGTTCCTGCAGATGGTGGGGTAGGGGTGGAGGTGGAGTGACACCAGGCCTTGGTTGGTGGAGACAACTCAGGCCACTATGAAGCTCATAAAGAAGGTTGACTTAAGTATATCGTCGCTGTCCAAAGAAAAACATGTATCTCCAGTTTTGTTGATTTTGACTTTTATGCCTCATTTGATCACATGAGCTGCTCTTTACACTGTGTGTGAATTTCATGAAGAATGGACCAACAGAAATGGCCCAAAGCTGCTTGGAAAGACGTCTGGTTCCACTGACTTCCATTCAAAATAAATGAGGTTTTTGGCCTCTCCTGTAAAGTTGCGATTTTGGAGATACCAGTTTTATTTTGGACAGCGACGATATGTTCTGGTTCAAGCTTGACAATAACAAGTCCTAACATACAGCCGTCAGTGTTTGCCATTCCTAACAACTAACCTGGCTAAACTACGGCTCATATTCACAGTCAGTGCCACGTCTAGAACTTCCAGAAGGGCTAGAGTGATACCTGTCCTCATAAAACGGCTTCCACTCATAGTAAATCTAAACACAACAGAGCTTAATTACGCTAGCGCTAATCGGATACAATAAGCCAGGCATATATTGGGTGGTTTTAGAAATCTTGTGGTTGGCTGACAGCTCATACTGAACCTCTGATACCTGTGTACGTAGAAAATCTCCGGTTAATATACTCACACTGTTCGAACACACTCCATCCGAATGACATAATGTGACATGGGTGCTCACACGGCATGTGAAACAAAGCCCATATGGACAGCTCAGCTCAGTTTCCAATAAAGCAGTTTCATTCAAAACAACACGCTGCACGTCTGAGTACTGAGCAACAACACTGGCTGTATCTCAAACGACCATGTAGGATGAGAGGCTCCTGCAACCAGCAGTGCATCCTATGTCTAATACACAGCCATTCGGGATTCAGCCATACACGTTTCAGAAGCCAGAACTTACGTAGTGCACTACAACAGCTTCACTAACCTTATCACACTGCACTGAAACTGAGGCGAACTACATACCCATCGCGGTAGATACACCCCGGACAGGCCGCCAGTCCATCACAGGGCAGACTCAGACCGACGTACACATTCACTCACACCTAGGGGCCAAATCAGCATCTCCAATTAATCTGACCGCACCAGTAGGAACCCCACATGGCCACAGGGTGAAGATCTAAACTCCAGAGTCCAGACCCAGCTGAGAATCAGACTCAGGCCCTCTTACTGTGAGGCAACAGCGCCACCCATTGTGCCACCATACCACCCCCAAAACTACCTTGCACCTTCCGTCCATAGTAGTGCAGACTGAAGCGCAGCTACGGTGCGCTGTATGTTGCTGTATCCCTCTCGTTCACATTCACCAGCCTGACCTCACGGGAGACATGTGGACACACCAACGGGCGGCAGACAGAAAAGGCCCTGGCATCTGCATGCGTACAGCGCTAATCGGAGCTGAGGCCTAAACGCAGGCCGTGTGTTTCAGGCGTCTGCGGACTAAACTGGTGTCAGCGACACGGCCGGGGCGCACACGCGCGTGTGTGTTGTGTCTCCGGGGAGAGCAGTGAGGTTTCTGCCAGTGCACATTAAAAGCAGCAGACAGTCGCCACAGGAGGAGGCCAAACTCCATCCTCCACAAGGTCACAAGCACAGAGCTGCTAATTCAGCTTTACAGTGAAACCGCTACGCTTCCTCCTCCGTCCGCGCACTCACTCGGATCACATTTCACCTCAGGACGCCTTCGAGCACACGCACACACCCGACGCAGGACGTTTAATAGCTCCCAAACTTTAATCAACGCTCATTACGAGCTCCGGGAGAGCTGACTTCATTAAGGCTTCATTAGGAGGAGTGAGACAGTGTGTGTGTGTGTGTGTGTGTGTGTGTGTGTGTGTGTGTGTTTTCAGGCATTATCAGGACCTGATTATGTAGGAACACTATAGGAAGAGACTAAACTACGGCTTCTGACCTTGTTAAGTATATTTTACTAAAGCCCCATGTTTTGGTTACTAGTTTGGTTACTGAGGTTCAGATTAGTGTAAGGCTTATATACTATACTATACACTGTATATACTCTCATCATCAATTGAATAGCTGCACAAACAGCTGCACGCAGAAGGAATCAGCTGACGGGAATGAAACTTGGTGGGTAGGTTTGACATCATGAGGCATGCCAATGATTCAAGTTTCACATCCCACCATGCATGGGATGTAAGCAAGGACGGCCTTATCTCTGTACCTGACTGACCCAACAGCCACCATTGTGGGAATTCAGCGAGCAGTGGTGTCCTCCATGAGTCATCCTGTTAGTGCAGCACCATTGGCAGACAATGAAACTGAAACACCTGTCATTTTAGTGTGGGAGGTCTCATGGCTAAATTGGACCAGCCTGGTGGCCAATCTTCATTAACTGCACATTGCACCAGTAAGAGCAGAGTGTGAAGGTTCAGTTAGCAGGTAAGAGCACAGTTCTGCTCAAAATACTGCAATGCACACAGCATTATGGGTGACATACCAGAGTTCAAAAGAGGACAGACTGTTGGTGCACGTCTTGCTGGCGCATCTGTGACCAAGACAGCAAGTCTTTGTGATGTATCAAGAGCCACGGTATCCAGGGTAATGTCAGCATACCACCAAGAAGGATGAACCTCCACCAGCATCACGTAGTGACCTGGCCACTATCCTGCAAGAAGAACTCCCTCTGACCACTGTGCAGGACGCAGTATATGTCATTCCCAAGACCAACTGACGCTGTATTGGCCGCAAAAGGAGGCCCTACACCATACTAATAAATGATGGTGGTCTAAAACCAGGTGTTTCAGTTTCATTGTCCAACCCCTGTATATATATAACCTATATAAACATATATACACATTTATAAACCTGTACACTGTGCAGACATTTCCTGACAAACGGACCCATTAATTTGGTTCCACTGACATACATTAATATTACATCATTCACAATTTTTGCTGTTAATGTAAGTCAATGGAACCAGAATTTGGGTCATTCACCAGGACATTTACATTTAAAATGAACACTTGTGGACCGTAATGATATGGAACATACCCATTATATGCATGTAGGTACTTATATACATGGTGGAAGATTAATTACATACAGGTAGTATGTAATCATAATCATAATAAACCCACAACGTCCCCACAACAATCATGGGAATGTGATGTCGGTGGACTACATCTAATTAAACAGGCCTAATTATGCTCACGTTGAACATGTGTTCTTTAAGTACTGACAATATTCATGAATGTGGGGCATACATATGACTCCATGTCCTGACAGGGTATTAAATAAGTGTGTGTGTGTGTGTGGAGATGTTGGCCTATTCCACTATTGACCTTAATGGCACACACTACATTAACCCTATTAACCTCCACACACCACACGCACGAGCACACACACAGCTGCGGTGGGCCTCGTTATGATTATGGTGTGTCAGTGTGGGTAGCGTGTGCAGCGTGTGCTCTGGGGCAGCTGTGTGTTTGAGATGCAGATGTGTGAGAGTTCTCGCCCACGGCCCAAACAGCTTCTGAACCAACAACCTCACCATTACTGAGCCATTACCCCAATTACGCCGAGCTCCGAGTGAGCGTGGGCTTGTTTACCTGTTTCCTCACAGTCCTTCAGCTCCATTAGACCACCCTCATGCCTCACTGCCCAGTGACTGCAGTGCTTTCCTTCCAGGAGTGAACCTGTGACCTCACAACAACCTCATTACGAATCTTCAGGAAGCCATATCATCATGAGATCTCCTGTGGAGGTCCTGTCCATCTCGGCTCCACCTCCATCCTTGCTCATCTTTACCACACAGGACACAATGTGCGGTAAAATTGGATTGTGCTTCCTGTTAGTTATATTGTCACCAGATTTAATGACCACTATGGACCACCGGTCCCCTTCGCTACAGGCCTGAGAACCACCAAAGGGGGCTTCCTTGTGGGCCACGGTCCGAATGTAGACAAGTTCACCATATAAAAGCTCCAGGTGGAGATTTTGCATGACAACATACGTCCATACCATCATATTCATCCACTCGGGGAAGGGGTCAAAGCACAACACACGCTACACAATGTTCTTCCACACATTGCATGCAATTACACATTTCCACCAGAGGGGTCTCCAAATCCCCCACCATCTCCACCAGTGCAGCTTTAGGTAATGACTGATCCGCATTATCCTGAGATCCTGGTTGTAATTGACTCTAATGGATTCCAACATCGCAAAATCAATACACTTCTCCACCAACAGGCCGACCTTTCCATCCGTTCCTTAAAGGCATTTCCAAACCCTCTTCTATGCAGCTCTAGCATTAGCACATGCCTGGGTTAGCCCAAATATTCCAAACATCCTGCCCATCCCGCACACCACAGGCCACAGTGCGGGGGACAGCACGCCCCATCATCTCTGAAAGTCACACACCCCTGCACACCATGAACCACAAGCGCTACAGCTCTCAACAGAGAGAAAGAGAGAGAAAACGAGAGAGTAAGAGAGAAAGAGACTACAACTGATATAATAACTGATGATAATGATAGACAGATAGATACTGCAGATAGATATAGATGAACATAACCCATAAACATAACCTCAAATTAGGATTAAAATTGGGAATAAAATTAGGACTAAAGTAAAGATTAAAATTAAGACTAGAATTAGGTTTAAAATTAGAATTAAAATTATCAAGAGAGAGAAAGACTACAACTAATATAATATCTGATAATGATAGACAGATAGACAGTGTAGATAGATATAGATGGACATAACACACAAACATAACCTAAAATTAAAATAAGGATTAAAATTGGGGCTAAAATTAGGACTAAAAATAAATATTAAAATCAGGACTAGAATTAGGTTTAAAATTAGAATTAAAATTAGGATTAAAATTAGGACTAAAATTAGGACGAAGAAATATTAAACATAGGATTAAAATTAGGACTAAAATTAGGACGAAGAAATATTAAACATAGGATTAAAATTATGACTAAAAAAGATTAAAATTACAACTAAAATAAAGATTAAAATTAGGACTAGAATTAGGTTTAAAATTAGAATTTTAAATTATGTTCACAATAATGACTAAATTTAGGTTTGAAATTAGGATTGCAATAAGGTCTAAATCTAGCATTAAAATTAGGGCTAAAATCAGGACTTAAAATAACGACTGAAATCAGATTTAAAATTCGGATTGCAATAAAGTCTAAATTAGGATTAAAATAAAGATTTAAAATTAGGAACTAAAATTAGGACTTAAAATTAGAAACTAAAATTAGGACTAAAATTAGAATTAAAATTAGGATTAAAATTGGGATTAAAATTAGGACTATAATTCAGAGTCAAAAAAGATTAAAATTAGGACTAAAATAAAGATTAAAATTAGGACTAGCATTAGGTTTAAAATTAGAATTAAAATTACAATTAAAACTAGGACTAAAATAAGGACAAAAAGAATTAAACATAGGATTAAAATTAGGATTAAAATTAGGGCTAAAATCAGGACTTAAAATAATGACTCAAAGGGTTTAAAATTCGGATTGCAATAAAGTGTAAATTAGGATTAAAATAAGGATTAAAATTAAGATTTAAAATTAGGAACTAAAATGAGGTTTAACATTAGGATTAAAATTCGAATGCTGCAGATACATTGTAAAGAACCCTATTTCAACCTCCAGCTGACCTCTGGGAACACTCCTACCCAAAAAGCCTTGGTGCTCTCTCTCCCATCGAGGTCATGGCGGGGTTAAATGGTGGGAGTACCTTCATGTCGGTGTATGTGTAACTGTGAGTGAGTGCACTGTGTTAGTGACTGGAGGGGTTATTTAAACAGCTGAGTGGGATTAGAACACTCACGGCCAATTTGCATATCCAGCCAGCGGGCTGAGCGAGGAGGAGGTGACCATGCAAAGCCTGTTACAGGCACACATAGGACCGCCCTGGCGTCTCTTTCTCTCTCCGTCTCCCTCCCTCTCTCGGAGTTGTCTCTCTCAAAGGAGCCACAACCCATAAAGACAGTCAAACTAAACACGCATTCACTCCAGCTCCCACGAAGGGAGTGCGCTTCCGACACTAACAGCCGTGGAAGGATGCTCTCGGCGGCTCCGTTAATGGATTTCTGTGTGACTTAGTGATCCCTATAGGCCTCTAATGCAGAGTCAATGACTCTCCTCTTCTCCCTTTCACACTTCCTTCCTGTCTTTCCCGTGCACATACTCGTAAAACTCTCACAGACTTGGTGAGCAAACTCCACCAGCCACGCCACGGCGATGCAGGCAGCAGGTGAAGGCCCATAAATCAACATGACGGCAGGTGTGCTTTATGGCCACGTTTGACATTCAACACCAAAACACAGGCTTATCACCTCCAGCAGGAATCCAATATCGGAATATTGCCGCATCTTACTACGGAAAGCCCGTATCAGAGCTTCGGCAGAGACAGACGTCTTCCAGCACAGCGTCACGACGATGGCAGTCTCCAGGGTGATGGCTGAACGGGAGCGAATGAGAAATTCCCACAGGGAGATGAAAGGATGCATTCTGATTAGCACACTTGCAGTCATTCCGTAGGAAAGCCCTGCATGTCCTTCAGTACAGCTCTGCCTTTCTACCTCGGCATACGGTTCAGGGCTAGGGGCAACTAGTCACAGGGACATTAGACACTGTCCATATAAGGCATAAGCTAGGCTAGCACTGATGTTAGCCAGTTTGACAATGGCATGGTATAAATACATACAGCTAGCAAGAGACAAGGCAGCTGTGACTGGACCGGGCATGGACTGGACAAGCTTCTGGATGTAGCCACATCAAAGATCAGACACTCTTAGAATTGGTCAGGTGGTGCCAGATTTGGTGGATGCCTTCCCTGGCACCATTCCGAGGAGAATTCCCTGTAAACTGGGATGTTAGCCACTGCTGGTAGACCCGTATGACCGTATGCTTCCATACACCTGCAGATTCAGCTACTTCCTTAACACTATTGTCTTTGGCCACGCCCACATGCTCAGTCACTCCTTTAGCCAATCATTAACATCTGCTCTGGAGCGTTTACCACACATGGAGCGAGACATTCCCTGCACTGTAGCACCTCTTCCCAATCTATGGATCCCGTCACTCACACCCCGTAGGTATTTATAGCCCAGCCATTCTTGTGCAGCGCCATCTGCAGGTGCCTAGAGTTACTACCACCATAAACACACAACTGACTCTAGTCAATTGATCAAATATTAAATTTATATCAAATATTAAATATATATATGCCCAATTTATTTTGATGCCAGCAACATATTTCAAAAAGGCCGGGACATCAGCTCTTCTTTTAATAGTGCCATAGAATGGAACTCTGTACACAGTACTGTGATGGTGTAGTAGGGAGTGTTCAGTACACAGACCCCACATAGCGTGAACCTCAAACACTGCTGTTCATCCTTCATACACAAACCCAGCATTCCCGATAGAGGTACTGTAACACAGGCCGATTCCAAAACCCTAAACTGTTACATCACAGTCCTGACTCCACCCAGAATGATGCCCCAAGTTCCAGTCCAGCAGGAAAGAATGACAATGGGGCAACAGCAGTGACGGATTATACATGCATCCGTCCAGCATTCCAGGCTGTGTGAGGAAAGTCGGCACTTTTCATTCCCATCCCAAAGGAACCCAACTCTCAGCAGTACATGGCTGTTCATCTGTAAACCAGGCTGAGGTTCCTGTTCACCAGCTTCTTAATCTATTGGTCCGTGCCATCTACAGCTTCAACAGCCTCCAGAATGCAGCTGTGGCACCACACAAAAAAATCACACAAGGTGCTGGAGAACAGGAACTCCAGCTCCCACATCTTTAACAGGATCCCGGACAGCTTGAATCCAAAGGTGCTGAAGTCAAACACCTTCTATGTAGACACCAGAGGACAGCTGAAAATAGCCAGGCGCCTTTAACCACACTCCGTTACTGAGGAGGGAACTAACAACGAAGTGAAACAGGTACTGAGAAAAAAAGTTCATGGCCTCCATGTGTTTACATGAGTCTGCGGTAGCGACAGTGTGGAGTGAGCTAGTCCAACACAGTAGTTAAGCACTGATGGTTGGAGGTCAAGTACATGGAATGTTCTTGTAACTGCTACCACTTGCCTTGATGAGATCATCTGGAGATAGTGTCCCAGGACGCGGTGATGGTGTCACAGAAAGACCATGCAGAGTGCGAGTCAGGACAGGAGCAAGAACAACAGGCATGCAGTCGATCCTGTAAACGAGTTCCTCTATCAGCAACCAGCTGGGATACCATTGGAATGGCCAACCAACACCTCTACAGCCACAGGAATATCACAGCAGCAGCCTAGCAAGGCCTTAGCAACCACCTGGGATACTACAACAATGGCCCAGCACCACCATTCCAAGCACCTGGGATTCTAGATCTGTACTGGGGTGGGCTCTTATTAATTTCCAGAGCTGTATATTATATATATATATATATCTATATATATATATATATATATATATATATATATATATATATATATATAATATACAGCTCTGGAAATTAATAAGAGCCCACCCCAGTTTCTTAAATCAGCATCTCCACATGTACAGCAGGTTCTTAGTGAGGAACCGAAGGTTGGGTTCTAGCTTTACTGGCAGATACAGTGAGCGTCTGGTTCATCAGAACAAGGTCCAGCAGCAAATACACAGGACAACACAGCTACAGACCGGCAGAGGGCCAAACCCCCTCTCCACTGACCTCATTCCAATGTCCCTTACCCACCGTAAGATGACCTCAGGTGACCTCCAGAGAGACTGGCGAGCGGTGGCTGGGGTGAAACGCACAGCGAGCATGGTTCTGGAGGTCATTAGTGATTTTCTAAATTCCAGATCTAATACAATATCTGATCTGGAGTTTGGGAGACATGTTTCCAGTAGTGTAGAGAATAAAACAGAACTGGGGATATATATAAACATATATGCTAAATATATGACATATATATATATAAAGGTTCTTTGTTGATATATACACTAATAAAAATTGCCATGGACAGATGATTTGACTTGTCGACTCTCAGTGAGCAGCTCTTTAGAATTCTATAGCAAAGACTACCAAGAACTTAGCAACCACCTGGGAATACACTAGCACAGCTTCCACACATCAGCTGAGCTCTGTAGTTAGAAGCCAAGTACATGGACGAGAGGAAGGCTGACAAAGTCAAAGTCAGAAGGTCAGCATGAAAGCGGAGAGATTGGTCTCGTTTAATCCATACAGAGGGGCAACTTACAGCGAGCCGGCGGCGGCGCTCAACACACGTACTCACACATTCTTAGAGACGGAGATCAACCGAACAACCCTGCCGAAAGGATCTGAGCCGCTCTGTGAATAACGCATCGCGGCGTCTCTGATTCTCATCTTCCGCGAGGGGGACGGAGATAAAAGAGAAGGAGAGCGCTCAGGCGGCTTTTTGGCCCGTTCACAGAGACCCGTATTCTCCCAGCTCCTGTCAGAACGGGCTACTGTCATGGCAGATTAGGTAAAGCCACTGGAGGCATTCTCAACGCTGACGCGACCCGACACGGCTGTGCCGAGGAGATTTCTGCATTTATTTAAGGTGAAACCGTGTTAGGTTTGAGATTAGTTGGCACCGGCTGCTTGTGAACCAGGGAATGAAACAAATGTCAGGACCAAAACAAGCACACAGCCGAAGGCTCCACTGGCCGGGGCCTGTAGGACTTGTGCCAGACACGTTAGCCAAGACGAAGCCCCCCAGGTGTGCAACAAGGCAGGACTTATCAGGCCTGGACAAAAACATGCAATGTACTTTGATACCAAACACAAAATGCCCAGCGGAGGAAAAGACGAGTAGCTCGCAAACCTCCAAGTCTAGTGATCATTCAACTGAGCAGAGCAAGCACTCATCGGCTCACTAGCACCAAGTACGGAAAAGGAATAATATGGCACATTATCAGTCATATAAACTGGGTATATGGTGCTAAAGGGTCTACGGCACCAATCGGTCTATGGCTAGTCTACAGCGCTAGTAGAGCTACGATACTTCTGGACATGTGACAACAAACGGTTCATCCTGGTGCTGACCACGGTGCCTCCACACATGGATTCGTTGGACGTCTCCACCAAGACTAAAGCGGAACTCGTTACTGAAGATGACCCGCTGCCATTCTGAGTCACTCCATGACAGTCTGGTACGACACCACTGCAGTCTTTGGTGACGGAGACGTGGTGTTAAGGTCCAGCCATCTGCCAATGGTGCTGGCACTAACAGGATGACTCATGGAGGACACCACTGCTCGCTGGATGTCTGCTATCGTGGCTGTTGGGTCACTCGCCGCATGTTGGACAGTTTGTCGGTTCTCCCAGATCCAGCGTGCTATGGCTATGTCTGTATGACCAGTATGGCGCGCAATACGTCGTTAAGACCATCCTGCTTCCCAGAGCTTCCCTTACGATGTGACCCCTCTCCAACTCTTCCAACTGCTCGACTGGTTCTCTGAGGCCTACCTCACTTTCCAAGGATGCTACCAACACAACATCACGAGTCAGAACATGGACGACCCTATACAGTCACTCAGGCACAGCGATAAGGCCCGTCGATGCTTATGTCGCGTGCGGTCATGTGAAACTTGAATCTTGTGCATGTCTCATGATGTGAAACCAACCCACCAAGTTTCATTCCTGACGGCTTCTTCCTTCTGAGCCAGCTGTAGATCTACTGCGCTAACAGCTCTATGGCACTAACGGGTCTCCAGGTGTGCAAAAGGGCCTTATCAGTCCTGGATGAAATGCTATTGCTACCAAATGCAAAACTCCCAGGGGAGGAAAAGATGTGTAGCCTCCCAACCTCCACCTCTAGTGATCATGCGGTTGAGGAATGAAT
This sequence comes from Prochilodus magdalenae, assembly GCA_024036415.1. Classification (NCBI taxonomy): domain Eukaryota; kingdom Metazoa; phylum Chordata; class Actinopteri; order Characiformes; family Prochilodontidae; genus Prochilodus; species Prochilodus magdalenae. The sequence goes on along the minus strand of JAMWET010003640.1, from coordinate 216,586 downwards.
AACTGGTAGATGTGAAACAGAACAAACAGGTAGCAGCAGGCAAGAGCTGAAAATAGATCAGAGCTTTTCCTGTTGCTTGCAGACGGCTCGCGAGCACAAAGTATGGAAAAGGAACAATATGGGACATTGTCAGTTATATAAAATGGGTATATGGTGCCAACAGGTATACGCCACCAACAGGTCTATGGCTCTAAAAGATCTATAATGCTAACAGCACTTTGGGGCGCATGGGGCATTGGTGCCAACAAATCTATGGCAATAACCAGTTTATGGCGCTAGTAAGTCTACAGTGCTAATTGGTCTATCTGCACTATAGGTCTATAGTACTTACAAATCTGCAGCACCTACAAGTTTCTGGTAGTAACAGGTCTGGTGGAAAATGGGCAATGACAGTAACAGGTCTATAGTGCCAACAGGGCTATTTAACTAACCGGACTACTGCACTAACAGGTCTATGGCATTAACAGGCCTATAGTGCAAACAGGTCTGTGGCACTAACAGGTCTATGGCACTAACAGGTCTATACCACTAACAGGGCTATGGCACTAACAGGGCTATGGCACTAACAGGTCTATACCACTAACAGGTCTATGGCACTAACAGGTCTATACCACTAACAGGTCTATGGCACTAACAGGGCTATACCACTAACAGGTCTATGGCACTAACAGGTCTATACCACTATTAGGTCTATGGCACTAACAGGGCTATGGCACTAACAGGGCTATACCACTAACAGGTCTATACCACTAACAGGTCTATACCACTAACAGGGCTATTGCACTAACAGGTCTATACCACTATTAGGTCTATGGCACTAACAGGGCTATACCACTATTAGGTCTATGGCACTAACAGGGCTATGGCACTAAAATGTCTATTGCACTAACAGGTGTATGGCACTAACAGGACTGTAGCATTAACAGGGCTATGACACTTATAGGCCTATAGTGCTATTGAAGCTATGGCACTAACAGGTCTATAGTGCTAACAGGACTATAGCACTAACAGGTCTATAGTGCTAACAGGACTATTGCACTAACAGGTCTATAATGCTAACAGGGCTATGGCACTAACAGTCCTATAGTGCAAACATGTCTAACGCACTAACAGGTCTATTGCACTAATAGGTCTATAGTGCTAACAGGTCTATGACACTCTTTGGCCTATAGTGCTAATATGGCTAAGGCACTAATAGGTCTATCGCTCTACAAGCCCGCAAGACAATCATGTTATTGGGTCTACTGTGGTGATAACAGCTCCGTGGTAATAACAGGTATATGGTGCCAACAAGCCTATGGCAATAACTAGTCCATGGCATGGTGCCAACAGGTTTACACTGCTTATTGGTCTATTGGCTAACAGATAGTGCTATCAAGTCTGTGGCAGGTATATGGTGGTAAATGGACTATGGTACTAACAGGTCTATAGTGGAAAATGGACTGTGGTGGTAAATGGACTAACAGGTCGACAGCATTAAGAGGTCTATGGCACTAACAAGTATATCTGTTCCACGTCTCATGATGTGAAACCAACCCACCAAGTTTCATTCCTGATGTTTCTTCCTTCTAAGACCAGCTGTAGATCTACTGCGCTAACAGCTCCATGGCACTAACGGGTCTCCAGGTGTGCAAAAGGACCTTATCAGTCCTGGATGAAATGCTATTGCTACCAAATGCAAAACTCCCAGGGGAGGAAAAGATCAGCTAACAGATAGTGCTATCAAGTCTGTGGCAGGTATATGGTGGTAAATGGACTATGGTACTCACAGGTCTATAGTGGAAAATGGGCTGTGGTGGTAATGGACTAACAGGTCGACAGCATTAAGAGGTCTATGGCACTAACAAGTACATCTGTCACACGACTTTGGAACTGGGATACTAAAGTAGGCCAATATGGTGCAACTGGAGACAGCATGGCGTTTCCTTCGCTAACTGCGCGTGTAAAAGTGGGTTCCCCAGACCCTTTAAAGCAGAAGCCCCCCCGGCAATAAATTAACCATGGCGTGAGGAAGATTTCACAGCGGAGATCAAAGTCTACTAATATACCTTCACTTAACATCGCAAAGCGAGATACGGCTGCCGTTCCACCACTCCTGATCTCAGCTCCCACTCGCCTTGATGATGTCATTTAAGGTTAGCAAGACAGGAAGCTGTCATAGTTTCACAGAAATGATGCACATAGTGCAAGTCACAACACAAGCAATAATAATGGCACGCAGTCACATAATCATGTGTCTTATTAAGGTGGTGCTACGGTGGCTGAGAAAGCCCAACGCACTGCAAGTTAAAAACGCGCTGCAAAGTCTCAAAACACCAGCATCAAAATGACACGACTTGCAAACCATTAACGAACGCGCTGCAAAGTCTCAAACGCGCAGCAAACACTGAAAACACATGCAGCTTCCAAACCACATGCAGAAAGCCCCGAGACACAACGGAAGTGTTTCCGGGGGACACTGAAAGTGGACGGACCCATTCGAGAGCGGGCTGCGTAAAACACGAGAAACTGGGCGATAAACAGAAACAATATCTATTAATAAACAGTAGAACCTTAATTTCAGCCACTCGGTGTGCACTGTTTAAGGTGGAACGAAATGTAAACACGAGAACCCGGCCAATAACCCGCCTGAACATTCATTAATGCACAGATAAACATTTACTGGAACTGGGGCTGCCTTAGCTCTACGTCCAGGTCCACGCAGCCTGCTCTCATTAGCACTGCAAAGTCTCAAACGCGCAGCAAACACTGAAAACACATGCAGCTTCCAAACCACATGCAGAAAGCCCCGAGACACAACGGAAGTGTTTCCGGGAGACACTGAAAGTAGACGGACCCATTCCAGAGCGGGCTGTGTGGACCTAGTCGAGCCGAGACAGCCCCAGTTCCAGTAAAAGCTTTATCTGTTTATTAATGAATATTCAGGCGGGTTATTGGCCGGGTCCTCGTGTTTACATTTCGTTCCACCTTAAACAATGCACACCGAGTGGCTAAAATGAAGGTTCTACTGTTTATTAATAGATATTGTTTCTGTTTATCGCCCAGTTTCTTACGCAGCCCGCTCTCGAACGGGTGCGTCCACTTTCAGTGTCCCCCGGAAACACTTCCGTTGTGTCTCGAGGCTTTCCGCATGTGTTTTTGGAAGCTGCGTGTGTTTCAGTGTTTGCTGCGCGTTTGAGACTTTGCAGCGCGTTCGGTTAATGGTTTGCAAGCGGTCTCATTTTGATGCTGGTGTTTTCAGATCCTGCAGCGCGTTTGGCTAATGTTGTGCAAGTCGTGTCATTTCGATGCTTGTGTTTTGAGACTTGGCAGCGCGTTTTTAACTCGCAGTGCGTTGGGCTTTCTCGGACACCGTATGGTACAGATAAACAGGGTAACTCCACATAACAAAGCGACTTCAACCAAGCCAAAGTCAAAGTGAACTTTGTCGTTCAGACTTTATAACAGGAGTGCAAAGCTGAACGAGTCTGCGTTTCTCCAAACTCCGATGTGCACATGTAAACAACGTGCCAATACACGAGACATACTAGTTACATAACGAGTGCAGACGAGACATAAGTATAAATATAGAAGGGGTGGGGTGGGGTGGGGTGGGGGGAGTTTTGCTGTAATAGCCAGGCCTGCCGGAGTCGCTGCTGCACTCTGTTTACACCATATAGTGTGTTCATGTCTTCTGTCAGAGCTAACAGTCTGTCTGTTCTCTTTGTCTGAGCTGAACTGCTGCCCATCCTGTGTGGCCTGATGCTGGTGCTACATCTGCTCCGTCTGGGATCCACTGGGAGCCTTTACCACCACGGAGCTCCTGGCTGTCCTGCACTGTGGAAGCTTGGCCTGCACCTGCTGACCCATCGTATGACCCACCAACATAATTACAGACTAATCAGACACTACACTCTCCTTTCTAGTGCTGTCTTGTATCTGGTGTTGACCCGAGGAGGATGGGTACCCCCTTTGAGTCCTGGTTCCTCTTGAGGTTTCTTCCTTCCTAACTAAGGGAGTTTTTCCTTGCCACTGTGGCCCTCGGCTTGCTCATTGGGGGCTCGAACACCAGATTCTTTGTAAAGCTGCTTTGTGACAACATCTGTTGTAAAAAGCGCTATAAAAATAAATGTTGATTGATTGATAACAGATAGGAAATTATACATAACACAGAAATATTAAACTTCATATGGAAAGATATTCCTATGTTTCCGAGTGATGATATTATTCCACACTGTAACGTATATGTAAACATGTAACTGTAGCTGTAAACTTAACACTTGAAATTGATAAAGTGCTTGATAATAATAAACAGTGAGATTACTGCACATAATTTAGCAGCCTTAAAAAAAAGAGATGTGAGTTGAAATAAATATGATATATTAATAACACTGTGCACACTTCTAATATGCATGACTGAGTATTTAAGCCAAGGTCTATCGTCTAAACAGACATGATCCCGCACCAGCTCAGGGAAGGGTGTTTAGAGCCCCCCGAACGGCAGGTGCTGTAGATTATTACCAGAAGATCCTGAGTTCCTCAGTTACAATATTATTTAATATGTGGTTCATATTTAATCAGTTAGTGTCAAAAACCAACCTTCCCAATTTTAAGCCTATGGATCTCCGAACACTGGGGGGGTCGTCCGCGATTCCACATGAATGGCTATTCCAGCTGTTAACATTTGGAACGCCTCGGCCTTTCCTCACATACTAAAGCCTGTCCTTTTCCAGGACACTTTGATGAATGGAAGTCATTCTCCGGTGTCCTTGCACAGTAACCGAGAATATCGGATGGGTGGCTTTCCTGCGTGAAGAGCAGGAGCATGTCACACCTCGGTCTCCTGACGCTAGCCGCAGCGGTGGGCTGGAATCAGGGCTGACCGGACTGTGACCAGTGAGTACAGTTTGCCCCATAAACGCTTTTCGTTCAACTTCACTGACTCCATCTACAGTGACAGTTTGAACCCTGGGGACCAGCGAAGAAGTTCCGGTGGATGTGTTTGCGGATCATAACTGTAATTCTGTAATCTTGTTTCAGGATAACTGATCCTACAAATATACGAGCACAAAATGGCAAAATACATTAAATACCAAATGCCAAAATGCCATAATTCAAATGTAGTGGATCAGCCAGAACCGGGTTGGCGTCTTCTTTAGTGTTGCCCTGAAGCAACAGGCCTGATGCAGCTATAAAGTAATGGACACCATGTAAAGTTTGTAGTTCTGCTTAATGCTAGCTTCTATTACCATGCCATGTTTAACCCTCTATTGCACATATTAGAAGAGCAATGCATATACAACATACATACACAGATGTATATATACGTACAGGTGTACGTTGCCTGGTGGCAACATTGTGCACTAATGAAAATACACGATACATTTACATTTAGCTGATGCTCTTATCCAGAGCGACTTACAAGGTTAATCTTATCACAGGTAAACCGGTGTAGTGTTAGGAGTCTTGCCCAGTGACTCTTATTGGTGTAGCACAGCGTAGTCACCCAGACTGGGATTTGAACCCCAGTCTCCCACATGTGGTGGTGGCTCCTTGGCGGGTAGTGATATTATCCGCTGAGCTACACCAACCACGGCATCCTGGCAAGTACAACGTTCTTATCTACGATCTAGACAATGTAGTGTTAGGAGTCTTGTCCCAGGACTCTTATTGGTATAGCACAGCATAGTGACCTAGACCAGGATTCGAACCCCAGTCTCCAACATGGGGTGGTAGCTCCCTGGTACAGGGAGTAATGTTTTAACTGCTCTATTAACTTTTACATATATATAATATATTATATAATATATTACTATAAACTCACACAGGGGGGTGGTGTACTTTGGTGTACGTTGCCCCTGGTGGCAACACTGTGCAACAACGACAAGGATTATGTAAGAAAGCAGATTTTTTGTATCTAAATATTTGTGACAAAACTGATAAAATTATTTAAAGATCTTCAAAAAAAAAATGAATGCAAATAAATAAATAAATAAATGAAAACTGAATGCATTTATCCTGTATTTTAAACTGTATTACTTTGATGTCTCTATCGAAAGTGGGCATGCTAGCCCAGCTAGTAGGCTAATATGCTAAAGGCTAAAACAACTCTGCTGGGGGTGCCTTAACTCAGACTGTAGGAGCTACATGAAGCCCTGTCTGGGTGACTGTGCTGTGCTACACCTATAAGAGTCCTTGGGCAAGACTCCTCACACTACATTCGCCTACCTGTAATACGGTTAACCTTGTAAGGCGCTCCGGCAGCAGACGAGTGACGACTGGAAGAAGCAGCTCAGGCTTTCAGGTAAGCGCCTCCCAGCTCCATGTTTATTCCATGACACACTGCCAGTACAGATTTAGCCATGAGCATTTTGACTGCTGCTCGTCAGCCCACACAGTCGACATGCCAGTTTTGCCACCAACGCTGCAGGTAGGTGGCAGCATCGCCGACACGGTATCAGTATCAGCTCAACACTATTTAAAGCTGGACAGTACCTGCAGTGTTCAGTGGTGGGGCTGCGTAAGTGCAAGCTCACGTGCTGAATCCATTACACCGTGGCTTCAAGGCAACAAACACATTCCAGAAATATGATGTATATGATACGGAATACTGAAAAATGAACTTCACGCTCGAATCCATCTGCTGGATAAAAAACGAGCTGCTCTTTCTGAGGGAGCCTGTCTGCAGCATGCCAAAGGTTTACAGGTCTACCAGTGCCCACCAGGAGAGAGAGAGAGAGAGAGAGAGAGACAGAGAGAGAAACAGACAGAGAGAGAGACAGAGAGAGGATGAAAGAGGAAGGAGTAATGAAGAAGGTGAGAGAGAGAGGGAGGATGAAGGAGGAAGGAGTAATGAAAAAGGAGAGAAGGAGAGAGGGAGAGAGAGAGACAGAGAGAGAGAGAGAGAGACAGAGAGAGAGAGGGAGAGAGAGAGACGGACAGAGAGAGGAAGAGAGAGAGGGGAGAGAGGGAGAGAGAGAGAGGGGAGAGGGAGAGAGAGAGAGAGGGGAGAGAGAGAGAGAGAGAGAGAGAGAGAGAGAGAGACACAGAGAGTTTGAGAGAGAGAGAGAGACACAGAGAGAGAGTTTGAGAGAGAGAGTGAGAGAGAGAGAGAGAGGGGCGGGGGAGAGAGAGAGAGACACAGAGAGAGAGTTTGAGAGAGAGAGAGAGAGAGAGAGGGGGGGGGGGGAGAGAGAGAGAGATGCATGTGTCATCATCATACAGGTATCTGGTGAAGTAAGCAGGTTTGGTAACGTCCTGTCGTAGAGGGCTGTCTGCTCCACCAGGGCTGAGGTGCACCACGTGATGCCGACTGTGGCTTTAAAGCCGATGCTATCTGCCTCGCCGCTCCTCCGTGTGGAATGAGGAAGTAGGCCGTGCTAATTTTCACACCCCAGGCGAGTGTACCTGCTCAACTGATAAGCTTCACAAGCGTGACCACTGGATGCGGAGAGGCGCACTGTGAAACATCTCAGATCAAATCTGCCTCGCCCCGCCTCGAGGCAGACACCAGTCTGGTCCATGACTCAACCATTCAAACGAGCTGAGAAACAATCACTCACTGTTACTGGAGCAGACGTACGTACATGCCGCCATTCGGCCGTCTGCAGCCACTGATCTCAATCATTCATAATAATAATAATAATAATAATAGCCATATAGAGAACAGTCCACCTCTGCAGCTGGTTCTCCACAGGCCTTACAGGCTTCAGGAACCATGAGGAATCTGTCAAATCTGTCCCTCATGAAACTCAATGTCCAAAATATGGTGTTATAATAAATCAATTTTCAATATATAAAATTCATATCCAGAATGAAGTTCCACATTTCTGGTTCAGAATGAAGCCATAACAAAACGTTCAGAATAAACATATTCAAAAATAATATCCAAAATTACAAGTTACAATAAAGTTTAATTACAGGTAATATTCATATTGAATTGTTTAATTACAGCTAATATTCATATAATATAGTTATATAATGCAATTCATATATGCAATCAACATATTTAAAATCAGGCAGCAATACAATTTCTATTCAGAATGATAATATAATAATAATAAATAAAATATAATAATAAAATCCTGTATATTCAAAATAATATTTCCCCCAGAATAAAGTTATAATGATTTTTTTTGTACAGAATAAAGCTTTAAAAAATGAGTATTCAAAATATTAAATTATTTCTAGAATTAAGTTATAATGAAATTCTTTGTTCAGATAAAAAGTATAATAAAAGCATAGTTAAAGTTAAATAATAATAAAGTTAAATTAAATTATATATTATAATTCTCTGTTTAGATTAAAGTTTTAATAAAATGAGTATTAAAAAGAAAGATTGATTATTAATTAAGTTAATACAATAAAAAATAATAATATTTTGCTCAGAATAAGGCTTTAATAACATTTTAGAAATTATTGAAAATACAGATTTGTTTCTGAAATTAAGTTACAATGAAATTCTGTGTTCAGAATAAGGCTATAATAAAATGAGCATTCAGGAAATAGAATTATTTCCATAATATAATTTCATTTATTGTTTTGTTTATATTAAACCTAAAGACTTACTGTATTTCCAGAATAAAGCGAATACAAAAATAATAATTTAATATAATAATTAATTAATGAATATAATTATAATAATAATAACAATAAACTGACCTTAATTAATAATTTAAAAAAAATAAATAATAATAAATAATAATAATAATAATAATAATGAATTAATTAAAAATTAATTCTGACATTCAAAAAATTTAATAAACATTCAGAACTTCTTGTGTTTTCTTAAATAGAGGTGACCAAAACACACAGCAACACTTTACCGCAGCCTATGGTTCTATACGACTCCATGACACCTACATAGGCTTATCATAGCAACTTACATAACCCTACATAAAGGCTTATAAACTTCCATATGTGTCATCTGGCATAAAGGCTGCTTTCCAATCATAACTGGCAAATGCACCCTTTATAGAAAATGACATCTACTGGAATAAACCTTTATGAGCATTTATGTAGGGTTATGCCAGCTGTCAGCCTATGTAGGCTTAACGTAGCTTTATAAACAGCACCCTACAGTACAGTGTCACCAAACGACCAAACCTAATTCTAATACTAATGTTTGAAATGTTACTAATAAATACCCTAATAAATACATTAATAAACTAAATATAATAAAAATAATCCGTACTAATAAACTTGCTCTGCTGCTGAGAGACTTTTGACCTGCAGTGTAGCTGGAGCCACAGAAACCTGCACTCACTGAACCCGGCACGCCGGAACGAGCTACCGAAACCAAACGACTGAAACCTGCCCGGCCTGTTCCCAACAATGCACTCCATACAGTCCAGCATTTCCTGCCCAGAGGTGGAGCCTCTCTCTGAAAAGGTCACACTTCCAGGTCACTGAGAAGTAAACAAGCATTATCTACAGCTCTCCAGTAAAAACGGGTCAAATGGAGCGAGACAATAGCGAGAAGTGCTCGCAGTGGGAAGGCATCTCTGAGAACTCACAATGAAGACTGGGTTTGGTCTGATGATGATTCCTTAGGAAACGATTCAGTGCAACACAAAACCAATCCATTACAGCTCAATGGACTGGGGATCAGTTTCACGATGAAGTCTGTCATGATCCTTTACTGGTCAATGATTCAGTGATTCAAATCTTGATTAAACAAATGGATGATGTTTCCATTAGAAATAAATCGATTCATTGATTCACTATGAAACAATTCAATGCCCGATAGTACAGTCTGATTATGATACTTCCTGAAGTGATTCAGTGATTCAAATCATGATTAAAGAAATGGATGATGTTTCCATTAGAAATAACCTAGAACTAAATCGACTCATCGATTCACTAGGAAACAATTCAATGCCCGACAGTACAGTCTGATTATGATACTTCCTGAAATGACTCAGTGATTCAAATCATGATTAAAGAAATGGATGATGTTTCCATTAGAAATAAATCGACTCATCGATTCACTAGGAAACAATTCAATGCCTGATAGTACAGTCCGATTATGATTCTTCCTGAAATGATTCAGTGATTCAAATCATGATTAAACAAATGGATGAGGTTTCCATTAGAAATAACCTAGAACTAAATCGATTCATTGATTCACTAGGAAACAATTCAATGCCCGACAGTAAAGTCTGATTATGATTCTTCCTGAAATGATTCAATGAGTCAAATCGTGATTAAAGAAATAGATTATGTTTCCATTAGAAATAACCTAGAACTAAATCGATTCATTGATTCACTAGGAAACAATTCAATGCCCGATAGTACAGTCTGATTATGATTCTTCCTGAAATGATTCAGTGATTCAAATCGTGATTAAACAAATGGATGATTATTCCATTAGAAAAAACTTAATTTATTGATTCACTAGGAAACAATTCAATGACTTATAATACAGTCTGATTATGATTCTTCCTGAATTGATTCAATGATTCAAGTCATAAATAAAAACTGGATGTTTCCATTAGAAATAAATCGATTCATCGATTCACTATGAAACAATTCAATGCCCGATAGAACAGTCTGATCATGATTCTTCCTGAAATGATTCAGTGCATCACAAAAACAATCAATTAATAAATGATTCAAAAAACTGATGATGTTTCTATTCTATTAGAACTGAACTCGATTCATTGATTCATTGACTCACTAGAAAACAATTCAATTCCATGTTTAGAATTAGAATTAGAATTAAGTGAGGCCAATCATTCCCCGAGTAGAGAGCTTAGGGCCATGTGTGCCGCACACTGAGGAATTTGTCTTCCGCATTTAACCCATCCGTGAACTGAAACACACACAGACACTAGAGGGCAGCGAGCACACTTGCCCGGAGCGGTGGGCAGCCCTACCCACGGCGCCCGAGAGCAGTTGGGGGTTAGGTGCACCGAGCTGGCGACCCTCCAGTTACAAGTCTGGTTCCCAGATTCACTTCTGATTCCTCAGGAAATGATTCAGAGCATCAGGAAAGCTACTCCGGGGTTTAGGATTACTTTAGGAAACACACGGGGCTGAACACACACACAGACATGTGACTGTAGAACATGTTCACACGGTGGACGAATACGGACAATAACACACGGCCGAGTCACATTATTATGACCACCAGCTAATATCCAGAGTAACCGGCGTGTGCAGGACGGACAGCAGCTGGACGGGCTGGGAGTGACTTAGTAGGGTCCTGGTAGGTGGTCACAGGTATCTGGAGCCAGGCGGACTGAAGAGCATCCCACAGCTGCTGGAGGGTGCATGGGGAAAGCTCCATAGAGCGGCCGATCAAGGTGGTCCCCAAACTGGAACCAAATTCAGCATGTGTGGGACCACCTTGATCAGTTCGCTCTATGGAGCCTTCGCCATGCTCCCTCCAGCAGCTGTGGGATGCACTGCAGTCAGCATGGCTCCAGACCACCTACCAGGACCTCACTGAGTCACTCCCAGCCTCTGGATATTACTCTGGGTCAGGGTAGTACCTGGAAGTCTTGGTCATGCTCTTCCAACCAATGCCAGACATTCCTAGCCGTGTGCCGTGTGGCATTGTCTAGCCGGAAGATCCCATCCGGGATGGGATCAGGAAAGACAATCGGCACGTATGGGTGTACGTGATCTGCGAGGATGGGTTCATACCCTGATCGGTTGAGGGAGCCTTCCACATGGATGAGTGGTCTCAGAGAACGCCATGGGAAAGTCAGAGGTAGCTGTGTGTGCGAGGCAGTGGGTATGAAGCAGATGAGCGTTACAGGGTGGTGTTGTGATGCAGCAGGACGTCTGGGTGATGCGTTTGGACTGGAAATGGTTGTGTGTGTGTGTACGTGTGTGTGCGGGGCGGGGGTTGTGTGTGGAGGACTGGACGTCAGGCCTGATGAAAAGCGGTGAGTTTAAACTCAGGATGTCACCGAGCACCCCGCTCTGTTTGGGCCGCCGGACGCGCGCCGCAGGCCACTGTGGGAGACTTGTGAGCCGTCCCGGCCATGACCCCGGTTAGGCAGGGTAAACAGCTCACTTGCGATCACACCCACCACTGCTGGGACCTCTGTACCATCTCCGATAGTCATAATCTGCCATGCTTAAAGGAACAGCTCATGCCACATGGACACAGCTGTTCCTTTAAGGAGTCCACCGTCAGGAATGAAACTTGGTGGGTAGGGTTGACATCATGAGACATGCCAATGATTCAAGTTTCACGCTCGGCTGGGCACGTGACGTAGGCAAGGGCGGGCCTTATCAGTGAGCAGTGATGCCCTTAGTGCCAGCACCATTGGCAGACGGATGCACACAGGCCGCCACCACGACTGTCCTTAACACCACGTCACCAAACACTGCAGTGGTGTGGTACCAGACTGTCATGGAGTGACTCAGAATGGCAGCGGGTCATCTTCAGTGACGAGTCCCGCTTTAGTCTTGGTGGAGACGACCAACGAATCCGTGTGTGGAGGCACCGTGGTCAGCACCAAGATGAACGGTTTGCTATCACATGTCCAGACAGCCTGGTGTCCCTCCACCTCCACCTTACCGCACCATCTGCAGGAACTGTGTGAGGATGTTCAAGCTGCATGGGATGGGTTATCACAGGACACCATTAGGAACCTCTACAGCTCCATACCGAGACGTCTGGCGTGTTGGGTTAGCAAACACGGCGGCCCGACGCCATACTGAGAGACAGACTTCTGTATGTGTAGCTCAATAAATATTGATCATATCAGTCTAAATGTATCATCAGTTATTGATCCTGGTCACCTTTATCTTCCTTCCCAACAGCACCGCACTCCCACACCTCCTTCTGGGTGCAGCTGTTCTGTTGATGTTGAGTTTGTATACCATAAAATAGTCTCAGACTTCAGGCAGCGTATTTATAACCATTTTACATAACTGATTCCGGTTGTGGACGTCTGGTTCCATTCACCACCACTGTGAGCCATTCTGAGTTTCTGTAGAACCGAGCATTTCACACCAAGCCGCTCGGAATGAAAACATGAAAAGCCCCTTTAACAGCTTCACACTGTTAGAGGCAGGTGTGAAACCTGACACGTACACTTTTCATGTTGCTAATTGGTGGCTCTAATCAGAGACGGAGCACGGGCTCCCACCACCATCACCTCCTCCACATTTAGATACACTGAAGAAAAGTTAGACCTGAAGCAGAAGTGAAGCGCCGGTGTTTCCTGCACAGGGGCTACCGCTCCCTGCAGCTACACTGGTGTTAATGTTGGGTGTTCTTTGCTCGCTGCTCATCTAACCTTCGCGCCTGCAGTGGACTGTCCCCAGTCTTTGAGCTGGACCTGCCTCTGGCTATGTGGGCAGAGGCGCTGTGAGTTGGCCCCTGGTCAGTAATGCTTCCTCTGATGTATGGTTACATTAGCCAATGCAAAACTAAAGAAGCTAATGCTACAGGCAGATTAGCTATACCAGAACGTCAGCTCTGACTGTGTACATCAGACTAAACCAGCGTAACTAGTGCAACACACACACACACACACACATATATGTATACACATACACACACACATATACACACACACACACACACAAACACATGTATATACATACACACACACACACACACACACGTATATACACACACACAAACACGCACATGTATACACACACACACACATATACACACACACACACACATGTATACACATACACACACACACATAGAAACACACACACACACACACACACACATGTATACACATACACATGTATACACAAACACACACACAAACACATACACACAAACATGTATACACATACACACACACACACATACACACACACACATGTATACACACACACACACACACACTCACATACAAACACACACACACATGTATACACATACACATGTATACACAAACACATACACACACACATGTATACACATACACACACACATACACATACACACAGACACATATACACACACATATATACACACACACACACATATACACATCACCATACATACACACACACACACTCATGCACACACATATGTACACTCAGATCTTCAGTACGCATGAAAGCCAGACACAGAGAAACATAAGTCTGATAAACACAATCAATAACACATGCTGCACTGAGTCTGCACCACTGAGAGAGAGAGAGAGCGAGACAGAGAGGGAGGGGGAGAGAGAGAGAGAGAGAGAGAGAGAGAGAGAGAGAGAGAGAGAGAGAGAGAGAGAGAGAGAGAGAGAGAGAGAGAGAGAGACAGAGAGAGAGAGAGAGAGAGAGAGAAAGAGAATGTAAGGATGAGAACTGGGAGAAGAAAGAAAAAGAGGACAAGATAAAGAAATAGAGAAACAGTAGAGCAAGGAAAGAGAGAGAGCTAGGGGATGAAGAAACAGAGGAACAGAGTAAGAAAGAGAAAGAACAAGAGGAGATGAAGAGAGAGAAAGGATGAAAAAGGAGGGGAGCAGAGAGAGAGAGAGAGAGAGAGAGAGCTGCCTGCAGCTGTTCCAGCTGTTGTTCTTTCTCCCCATTATATCCTTCTCTCTCTCTCTCTCTCTCTCTCTCACTTTTTTTCCAGTTTCACCCCTTCACACTTTCTCATACTCTCTCTTTGGCTTCTTCTTCTCTTGTCTTCCTTTCCTCCCTCTTTCCTCCTCTTTCTCCTCTCTTTCTCCTCTCTTTCCTGTCTCCCTCCCCCCTGTCTCCCCCTTCTCTCTCTCTCCCCCACATTCTTCTCTGTGACTCAGTGAAACAGGTCAAGTGTTACAGAATTTGCCCTCCAGCTCAACCTGCCTAATATCTCTCTCTCTCTCTCTCTCTCTCTCTCTCTCTCTCTCTCACACACACACACACACACACGACCAGCTCGCTGCATCTCACTGCAACATTACACCCCTAATCAGGCATCTCTGTTTTCTCAGCCGTACGAGCTCCACAGAAACGAGAGAACCCAGCTCAGCGTCGCTCCACACTCTCATACTACCACTGGACGGGTTTCACACTGCCCCTGCCTCAGTGTGTGTGTGTGTGTGTGTGTGTGTGTGTGTGTGTGTGTGTGTTGATGTGTGTGTGTGTTTTGAAGTGTGTGTGTTGATGTTTATGTGAGTGTGCGTTGGTGTGTGTGTGTGTGTGTTTGTGTGTTGTGTGTAAGTTTTGATGTGTGTTGATGTGTGTGTGCGTTGATGTGTGTGTGTTGATGTTTATGTGAGTGTGCATTGGTGTGTGTGTGTGTGTGTGTGTG
Organism: Prochilodus magdalenae; assembly: GCA_024036415.1. NCBI lineage: Eukaryota > Metazoa > Chordata > Actinopteri > Characiformes > Prochilodontidae > Prochilodus > Prochilodus magdalenae. Next base: position 201,390 of record JAMWET010003640.1, on the reverse strand, counting down.
TTGATGTGTGTGTGTGTGTGTGTGTTTGTGTGTTGTGTGTAAGTTTTGATGTGTGTTGAGGTGTGTGTGTGTGTGTGTGAATGTGTGTGTTGATGTGTGTGTGTGCGTTGGTGTGTGTGTGAATGTGTGTGTTGATGTGTGTGTGTGCGTTGGTGTGTGTGTGAATGTGTTGATGTATGTTGATGTTTGTGTGTGTGTGCGTTGGTGTGTGTGTGTTGATGTATGTTGATGTTTGTGTGTGTGTGCGTTAGTGTGTGTGTGTTGATGTTTATGTGAGTGTGTGTATGTCTGTGTGTGTGTGTGTGTGTGTGTGTGTTGATGTTTATGTGAGTGTGCGTTGGTGTGTGTGTGTTGATGTATGTTGACGTTTACGTTGATCACTGTATGTGTGTAATCACAATTATATCATTATTTTATTCGGTTTTCTGATGTTGTCTTGACGACCAAATTTATGGCCCAGCTCACATAGTTTATATAGTTAATTGTGATTAATCACATCACAGTTATTCTGCGTCTAGTTGTTCGACCAAGTTTTGACTTTTATAGCCAAGCCTATGGCCTAGCTCATACAGATCCTATAGATCTTCACTCTTTCCAAAAGTGAAGGAATGTATCAGTATACTGTTATTTTATCTAGTTAACTGCGATTAATCACATTTTGTTAAGCGACTGTCCTTCTTCTTGACTAATCACTTCATTTAGTCTCGTTACACTTGATTTGCCAGAGTACTTTAGGTGGGTAATCGCGATTAATCGCATCATTCTGTACAATTATTCACAATTAATTGCGTTATTTTTTCCATTTTTCTGTTGTTTGACAGTTTTGATGGCCTAGCTCTTATAAATCTTACAGATCTTCACTCTTTCCGGCAGTAAAAGAACGCATGTGTGTGCTGGGCGCCTCTGAGTCCACAGTGTTGATGTTTTTACTGAATATTATAAGCCAACAATCAACCACAGTGGATTTTAACATTCCGGTATTGACGCAGTCGGACTGCCGGCTTTAGATCAATAGATTTTTGCCCCCCCGGCTGAAGCACAGCTCCGGCCGAACACAGCAGGTATAGATGGAGTGGTAGACCCTGGAGAATAGCACTGTTGCGGTGTGGTGTGATGGGAAGGATCTGATGGGACGGAGTGTCCAGGCCTGATCGTACTACGTCTGAGCTAGCCAAGCAGAAAAGAACAGAGAGAGAGAGAGAGAGAGAGAGAGAGAGAGAGAGAGAGAGAAAGAGAGAGAGAGAGAGAGAGAAAGAGGGAGTGAGTGAGAGAGAGAAAGCGAGATATTGAGAGAGAGAGAGAGAGTGCGAGAGTGAGAGAGAGAAAGCGAGAGAGAGCGAGAGGGAGTGAGTGAGAGAGAGAGAGCGAGAGAAACAGAGAGAGAGAGAGAGAGAAACAGAGAGAGAGAGAGAGAAACAGCGAAAGAGAGAGAGAGAGAGAGAGAGAGAGAGAGAATGAAACAGAGAGAGAGAGAGAAAAACAGAGAGAGAGAGAGAGAAAGAGCGAGAGAGAGAGTGCGAGAGAGAGAGAGAGAGAGAGAAAGAGAGAGAAAGAGCGAGAGAGAGAGTGCGAGAGAGAGAGAGAGAGAGAGAGAAAGAGAGAGAGAGAGCGAGAGAGAGTGCGAGAGAGCGAGAGAGAAACAGAGAGAGAAACAGAGAGAGAAAGAGAGAGAGAATGAAACAGAGAGAGAGAGAGAAAAACAGAGAGAGAGAGAGAGAAAGAGCGAGAGAGAGAGAAAGAGAGAGAGAGAGAGAGCGAGAGAGCGAGAGAGAGAGAGAGAGAAAGAGAGAGAGAGAAAGCGAGAGGGAGTGTGAGAGAGAGAGAGAGAGAGAGAGAGAGAGAGAAAGCAAGAGGGAGGGAGAGAGAGAAAGAGAGCGCGAGAGTGCGAGAGAGAGCGCGAGAGTGCGCTCTGCTGCGCTGTCAGACAGATTATTTCAGCCCATCCCACACTCATTCATCCACATCCCTTCATCACTACCACTCCAGAGGAGAGCCACAGAGAAAAAGGGAGGGGCTCGAGGAGCGGAAGGACAGAAAGGAGAAAGAGGAAAGGAGATAGCGGCCGAATAAGCGCACGCATATCCCCAGCACAACAATCTGTTCTAATCTCATTACCGCTGTATTAATCAAAAGGCCGCCATGATGGATTCCACCTCCTCAGGTGGGTGATGATCATTAATCAGCTTATCCAGTGTACAGAAACGAACCATCGTTCATTTTACTGAACGCTAATTCCTCCAGCATTCATTTCTACGCTGCAGAAATAATGAGCATTCACTCTACCCCATATGAATTAATGTTCAGGAAATTAACATTCCCTAATATTCCCTAATATTATCCCAGGACAATATCCTCGCATTCGCCTCATGCTAATCGCTCACCCGAGTGCACACACTAAACTTACCCAGAAGCCTCTGCTTCATTACAGCTCCCGTCTCCTACTTTCAGAGACGGCCCTCTTAGAAGCACTGTCTGCTTCTTCCCACCATCCAAAAAACCCAAACACTGATGTTCAGGTTCTGGACTATGCTTAGCACCACTGTCCATATAGGACACTCTGTAGTTCTACAGTTACAGACTGTTCTCACCCTGTTCTTCAATGGTCAGGACCCCCACAGGACCACCACAGAGCAGGTACTATGTTTCATTCTCAGCACTGCAGGGACACTGGCGTGGTGGTGGTGTGTTATTGTGTGTGGTGCTGGTGTGAGTGAATCAGACACAGCAGTGCTGCTGGACATCTCAGTGTCACTCAACTGATACCAACCAAAACTTTCTAGCCAACTTTCTAGAGTCCTGTGGGCAGCGTCCTGTGGGCGGCGTCCTGTGGGCAGTGTCCTTTGGGCAGCGTCTTGTTGGTAGCGTCCTGTGGGAGACGTCCTGTGGGCAGCGTTCTGTGGGCAGTCTCCTATGGGCAGTGTCCTGTGGGCATTGTCCTGTGGACATTCTCCTATGGGCAGCATCCTGTGGGCAGTGTCCTGTGGGGCAGTGTCCTGTGGGCAGTGTCCTGTGGGCAGCGTCCTGTGGGGCAGCGTCCTGTGGGCAGCGTCCTGTGGGCAGCGTCCTGGGACCACTGATGAAGGACTAGAGGATGACCAACACTGCACTGTGCAGCAGCAGATGAGCTATCGTCTCTGACTGTCCATCTACAAGGTGGAGCAGCAAGGTAGGCGTGTCTAATAGAGTGGACAGTGAGTGGACACAGTGTCTAAACACTCCAGCAGCACTGCTGTGTCTGATCCACTCACACCACCACCACGTCAGTGTCACTGCAGGGCTGAGAATGATCCACCACCCACACCATACCTGCTCTGTGGTGGTCCTGTGGGGGTCCTGCCCATTGAAGAACAGGGTAATACAGTATACAGAGAAACAGATGGACTACAGTCTAGACCTGTAGAACTACAGAGTGTCCTGTATGGTCAGTGGAGCTGATAAGATGGACAGTGAGTAAACCTTTATGATGAACGGATCCCTAGACACTCTGGAACACTAGGGTTCTTTAGTAAACACAGTGGTTCTACAGTATACAGATGTACACAACGAACACTCAGAGAACCATGTGCATGTTGAAATGGATCTGTGCATGGTGAAAAGGTTCTTCAGGTTGATGGAGAACGTACTCTATGTAGTTGTATACAGAACCTAGGCACCACAATAGTTTTTGGTGCCACGTAGAACCATATTTCAAAAGGTTCTCTATATAGAACCACACACTCCATACTGAATCTGAAGAAGCATTCCAGAGAGAGAGTGCGCTCTCTCATACTCATTCATCCACATCCCTTCATCACTACCACTCCAGAGGAGAGCCGCAGAGAACATACAGAACCACATACCCCATCAATCTGAAGAAGCGTTCCACCATGGTGGAAAACGGTTCTATACAGAATTCATGGTTCTAAATACACTGCTGTCAAAAGCATTCCCTCAGCCATCCAAACCACTCAACTCAGGTGGGCAACTCAGTCACTTCCATGGCCACAGGTGTGTAAAACCAAGCACCTAGTCATGCAGACTGCTCCTACTGACCTCAGTGAGAGAATGGGCCGCTCTCAGGAGCTCAGTGAACACCAGCGTGGTGCCGTGATAAGGGGCAGTGGATGCTGAGGTCGCAGAGTCATTCGCTACAGACCTCCAAACCTCATGTGGCCTTCAGATCAGCTCAGGAACAGTGTGTAGAGCTTCATGGAATGGGTTTCCATGGCCAAGCAGCTGCATCCAAGTCTTACATCACCAAGCGCAGTGCAGAGCATGGAACGCAGTGGTGTAGAGCGCCTCCACTGGACTCTAGAGCAGTGGAGGCGTGTTCTCTGGAGTGACCAATCACGCTTCTCCGTCTAGCAAACCGATGGACGAGTCTGGGTTTGGCGGTTGCCAGGAAACGGTACTGGTCTGACTGCACTGTGCCGAGTGTAAAGTTTGGTGGAGGGGGGATTATGGTGTGGGGTTGGTGTTTAGGAGTTAGGCTCCGCCCCTTAGTTCCAGTGAGGAACTCTTAATGCTCCAGCAGACCAAGAGACTCTGGACCATTCCATGCTCCCAACTTTGTGGGGACAGTTTGGGGACGGCCCCTTCCTGTTCCAACATGACCGCACACCAGTGCACAGAGCAAGCTCTATAAAGACACGGATGAGCGAGTCTGGTGTGGAGGAACTGGACTGGCCTGCACAGAGTCCTGACCTCCACCTGACAGAACACCTCTGGGATGGATTAGAGTGGAGACTGAGAGCCAGGCCTTCTCGTCCAACATCAGTGTCTGACCTCACCAATGGGCTGCTGAAGGAATGGTCAGTTATTCCCATGAACACATTCCTAACACTTGTGGGAAGCCTTCCCAGAAGAGTGGGGGCTGTTATAGCTGTAACGGGTGGGACGACATCCTATTGCACCCTATGGATTAAGAATGGGATGTCAATCAAGCCCGTATGTTTGTGAAGGCAGACGAGCGGATACTGTTGGCAGTACAGTGTAGAGCCACTGAGGGTACTGAGGAGGGCAGCTGCACGTTATAGGCCCTACTGCCAGTATTATGTAACGTGCGGAGCATCATGAGTAACTCTATATGATGGTCCTCGTATGGTATTTCAGCCATTGTTGAAGCTGGCTGTGTGTGTGTGCGCGTGTGTGGGAGCGGGTGAAAGGGCCAGGTGTGTGCGTGTGTGGTGTGTGTTTATTTCTCTGAGTGGACGCAGTCATCTCCTCCCTTTCATCTGCTGCTCTGTTTTTGCAGGTGGGCTGAGCTGTGCCAGTTCTACAGAAGACAGCTGCAGGAGAGAGAGAGAACATGCGCGCGCTCGCTCTCTCTCTCTCTCTCTCTCTCTCTCTCTCTCTCTCTCTCTCTCTCTCTCTCTCATGTTGGTGTGGCAGAAGGCCAATCATGCATCACCGCTGGGTGATCTCCCACAATGCATCAGTCATCCTGGCTGCCCGTCCTGCATGACGGACGCAGTGGGGGTGGGGGTTTGCTCCATGCTTGCGTCTATAACCTGACAGATCATGATAAAGTGACCCTAAAGGCCTCACTGACCTTAAGGCTCAGTGCAGCAGCCCAACAAACACTCATCGTCAGGAAAAATAGCTGCACCCAGAAGGAGGTGTGGGAGTGCGGTGGTGTTGGGAAGGAAGATAAAAGTGACCAGGATCAATTTAGACTGATATGATCAATATTTATTGAGCTACACATACAGAAGTCTGCTAACCCAACACGCCAGACGTCTCGGTATGGAGCTGTAGAGGTTCCTAATGGTGTCCTGTGATAATCCATCCCATGCAGCTTGAATATCCCCACACAGTTCCTGTAGATGGTGCGGTAGGGGTGGAGGTGGAGTGACACCAGGCCTTCTGGACGTGTGACAACACACCGCTCATCAACTGTTCATCTACACAAACTGATTCATTGGGCGTCTCCACCAAGACAAAGGCGGGACTCGTCCCTGAAGATGACCCACTGACATTCTGAGTTACTCTGTGTTGACATGGGGTTAGGGACAGCCGTCCGCCAATCACCCGGATAGCTCATGGAGGCATCACTGCTTGCTGAATGTCCGCAATCGTGGCTGTTGGGTCAATCAATACAGCGATAAGGTCTGTCCCTGCTTATGTCTCACAGTGTCAAACCTACCCACCAAGTTTCATTCCTGTTGATCGATTCCTTCTGGACGCAGTGCTAACAGCGCCCCCTTGTGATTAATCTTGACACTGCTAAACATGAGTAAGTGATTGAGTCAGTGAGTGCACAAAAGAGAGCATGATATCCAATCAGTATGCGGTTTAACCGGTTGGTTAGCTAGCTTGCTAACTGCTAGTTTAGCTCCTGGCTATGGACTGCTGCTCACACTGCAAGCAGTCGCCTAAACATCTACAGCTCTGTGCTAATGCTTAGTGGGT
>JAMWET010003640.1:175000-190000 GCA_024036415.1 Prochilodus magdalenae | reverse complement strand
AAACGGTTTCCCCATGTATAAATAGCCTCCCCAGTTATATAGGCAAGGCCTGCATACGCGCCAGTGCATTAATATTTATCCTGAACTGAATATATTTTTAGGAGCAAGTGCAAGCAATCCGTCATACTCCCACATCCGCATGACCTCAAAGACCTAGCGGACTACTAGCATGTCGCTAACTGATCATGACAAGGCTCCAATCGGAAGGAACAAAGCAAACTGTTTATATATATGCGTCTCTGTTTGGAAGGTTCTGTCTCCAATGGCCCATTTAGGAGCATTAGCATTCCCAGACAGCTGTATCTGGGTTATCCGTGACAGGTGATAACAGGCTTCCTATCAAAACCACACGGCTGGAGAATTCAAAAAGCCGCCGAGAGGAGGAAACGCGCTCCAGAGCAATGAGGCTACATGACGAGGCCGTTTGGCAAATTCTGTAAGACTTTAATTACAAACCAAATAATAATAATAACAATAACAACAACGACAATGATAATAAAGTATGAAAACAATAATTACAGAGACACCAAAATGAACCCTAAAAATTAAAAACCTGCTAGAAAGCAACAGTGGTGGTAAGGGGGTTGGTGTCAGAGGAGTTCACAGCAGAAACACATAGTACAGACAATAAAGCACTGAAAATTCCTGGAACGCGAAAACGCACTTATCAAAGCACTGACATGGTGATTAAAAATAATAATAATAATAATAATAATAATAATAACAACATTAATAATAATTAAAAAAATGAATGCAAGTTCAATTCAAAGAACAGGGGGAAGAAAAATCCTTCATGCTTTCCGTGGTTGTGAGATACATACATAATATATATGTATGTGTGTGTGTTATATATATATATATATATAAAAATATAAATATATATATAAATATATATTACATACACACATACATAAAAATGTGACATCAATTGCTCAGCCTTTTTTTTAATTCTTAATCACATAGGCTATTTATATATCTATATTTATACTATGTACACAGAGACGGGTCTGGTCAAGTGACATTTAAGGCTTCGATTCACAGAACAGCGCCATGGACAACATGATCCGCATCGTTTCGGAAAAGCAGAACTCCTTGGTGAAAACTTAGCTAACTGCAGGACCAACCTAGCAAAGCCTAACGTTAGCCAAGTTAGCAACGTCAGCCTTACTGAACTCTTCCCTAGTAGCCAGGAGTTAGCATGATTTCATTCGCACAATGCTAAGTGGTGACTGTTTGTTTCCATGTACTGTTAGCAACATTAGCAAGTCTGACTGAACTTCCCAAAAAGTAGCCTAGCACACAATACTACAGATTGGCAGTTTGTGTTCGCTGATAGTTAGCAACGTTAGCCTATAACTGAATTCCTTTAAAAGGACGCTAGTAGCAGTTAGCATGATGTTACTTGTGCAATGCTAATTAGGTTTATCTCAGACATTTTGACTAAACTCTTCCTTTAGTAGTAGCCAAGTGGCCAGGAATTAGCATGACGTTGCTTGTGTGATGCTAAACTTTGTCCACTCGCTTTCGTTAGCTGTTAGCAACCTTAGCCATTTTGACTGACGTCTTGCTTTAGCAGTAGCCTAGTAGCCAGGTGTTAGCATGACATCAGAAACATTAGCCTCAAAGTTTAACTCTTCCTTTGATAGCATCCTTTCAGCAATCAGCATGATAACCTAATTAGCATCATGCAATGCTAAGAACTGGATATTCAATTTACTTCATTGTTAGCAACATTAGCCTGCTATCCCTTATTGAATTAACATGTGACCTGCATAATGCTACATTTCGGCTGCGTGCTTTCATTTCTCTTCCGCCTTTTTAACTGAACTGCTCCTCATTTCTCGATTCATCCAGCTGCTTTGTGAATCCGAAGAACGCTCCGAGAGCAAACGCGGAGAAACCCCAATTGCGGAGATTGCTGCACTTCCTTAATATTCTCAGAGTGTCGTGTCCTTCACTGCAAGGTCAGTGTGTTCGGGCTAATGAGCGGTGGAAGGACTGCTTTAGCCCCAGAGCGCTAATTCCCGTCTGGCCGAGCTTCCAGCCAGGAATCAAACTGGGTTATGCTGAAAGCGATGGTTCAACCAGAAATATAAATGTACAGTTTTCCACCTCCCTCTCTCGGAATGCAGCTAGTCAGGAATGTTTGGTGTCAGAGGCCCGCCGCGGGAGCCACTCGGATAATGTTGATAAGTAGCTTTTAGCCACTTGTTAGCATTGTGCAAACACCGCATGCCAGTACTAGCAAGTCTGAACTGTGTGTACACATTTGTGCTCCTATAGCGGTTTCACAGCTAAGGGGTGAGTGGAAGATGTACCACGAACTGCAACCTGAAGGACTACATTACCCAGCATGCCTTGCTAAGGCTCAAGACTCTGGAGAAGGATGTTCTTCTAAATTCAAGGACAGCCAGTGTGACAAACGATGATTTACTGAAGCATATGTGTGTGTGTGTGGGGGGGGGGAGCTTAAATCTGTGTGTCAGAGACACTGTGTGTGTGTGTGTGTGAGTGAGTGTGTGAGAGTGTGCGCGAGAGAGACGCGAGAGGATGGAGGAATAACTCACTGCCCTCGAGCCAGACACCATTTAACACGCTGACTCATGCACGCAGGCAAGGTGGATGCGGATCTGTGACTCCATATAGGCCTACGTGGGCTTAAAGGCGAAACTCCACCGGTCTAACAACCTTCCTGCATAATTCAGTGGTTCCAATGTAAACCAGGTTCTCCAATACTCATCCCTAGAGAACCCATCACAGCAGTGGCGATGATGGTAACCAGACGTCCACCTCCAAAAGCTCCTTCATGGAAAGTTATTACACGGCACGTTTATGAAAGCAGGCCGTCATGCACTCCTACCACCAAGGGTGGCATGTAGTGTTCCGATGACGCCAAGGAAGAACCACTTTTGGGTCCTAGAACCTTCGGGGCCACGATTCCAGCATGTTAGGAAATGAGTGAGTGTGAAGAACCCTTCTAAAGTGTTCTTGTGTTCTAGATTCTACAAAACAACCCTTCGATCAGTGAAGCTATAACCCAACATGGTTCTTCTAGCAATGCTACTGAGGAACCATGCTTGGGTTCCCCTAGAACCCGTTCCCTTAGATCAGTAAAGATACACCATCGCTGCTGGGAAATCTGAGCCTGGAAGTTTCCGCTCCGAAGGACTCTGTTTACATCCCATCGTGTGCCCCCTTTAAAAAGACTACAGTGTTGCTAGTTCAACTTGTGCAAGGGATTGTGGGATTTGTAGTTCTTTGTGGGACATATCAGTGGGCCAATGCACATACATTCCATGTTTAGCCCACCCAACTTCCTATTTACAATGTATCGAAGTATAGCCAGTCGTCACAGGGCTTCTTTTACTCATGTAAGAAAAATAAAATGTGTACATATATTGCATACGGACACCTCACGCCAAAAATAGATATATCTATATACACACTGTATATATATGTATATGTATATACACATACATACGATCTCGCTCTCTCCGTCTTCCTCTTGCTCGGTGAACAGTTCCATCGAGCTCCCACCCCCTGACCAAGAATGAAGTGATATGAAACCCGACGTGCGAAGGAGGGGATAAATTTAACCGTGCAGCCATGACAACCATCTGGGATGCATGTTTATAAATATGGAGTAGACTCATTAGCGATAACGTGCCGTTTCAATGCAACGATTAGGAACGACTGTTCCGGACTACAAGGAACACTGGGCCGGATCTTCACGTCATTCCAAACCGACATAACCCCAGCCGATACGGCAGCTGCCCATTGACTTCCCTTGTAACCTCTCAGCGGAGTCACATTATTATGACCACCACCTACTTCCCATGTTTGGGAAGTCAGGGGTCCACCCATACATGCGTATTGTCTTCCCTGGGGCGGATGGGATCTTCCAGCAAGACAATGCCACATGGCACACGGCTGGAAAATGTCCGGCATTGGTGGGAGGAGCATGACCAAGGCTTCCGGGTCTTACCCTGGTCCCCAAATTCCCCAGACTTGAACCCATTTGAGCCTCTGTGGGACCACCTGGCATTGCACTGCAGTCAGCATGGCTCCAGATACCTGTGACAACCTACCAGGACCTTACGGAGTCACTCTCAGCCCGTCTAGCTGCAGTCAGTGCTGCACACACCGGTTACTATGGATATAAGCTGGTGGTCATAATAATGTGAATCGACTGTGCACATCTTCAGTCAATGGGTTTCCATATGTACAGGCTTCATTACTACAGGAATTATCCCCAGCTGAACTAACATGGAAGGACCCTGGAACAAACGGCTAAGATCTGATCATCTGATTTGCATAAACGACCCCCTCCAGCACAACCTACACACCACTTTGTTTTTTTTTCCTTCTATTGTTTATTAAATGTCATATAATAAATTCATGAGCACCTCCAGGGCAGAACAGCTGTAGCGGCAACAGATAATAGAGGATCGAAATAAAAGCACACGCACAAGCGGGTGGTGTCAATCAGTTCGTGCATCCATTTACCCATTAGCTTAGGGGTCAACTCAACTCCAATAAACCAGATACCCAACGATTCGCCGCTGGTGATTCAGAATGATTCAGAGGAAATTGCTAAAATAAGGCGAGCCGCTCGGGTGCAATCAACAGAGCGAGGCGCTGCCGTCGCGAGACTAAGGGCTAACGACGGGAAATGAGGTCATCTAGGCACGGCCAGTCGAGCGTAAATGGTTTACAGATGGAGAAGACGGATTCCAAAAATGACTCGGTGATTCGCTGACTCACTGCAGGCTCTAGAGGGATGATACTGCAACACCGCCACCACTAAGCACAACGAGCGTGGGCGTATAGGCACAGCGGAAACGTGTCACGACCGTGATTTGTCACAATGCAAGCAAAACGTAGGCTACTTCAGATACCGGCCACTGCATTCCCAGCACAGGCCGAAAGGTCAATGGCCAACGGGTTTAGACCTTGTCTCGATTTGCTGCACCTGTAGCTCGCAAGTTACCACGATGCCCTGCCAACGGGGCATCAAACCCGATTCCTGCCACTGCAATCAAGGCTGTGAACCTTTTCGCTTCTCCGTTCGCCATTTCCTCTTCCTGCTTTGGAATGTCCTCGTTGGGACGTTTTTTGGACTGGGCTCTATTCAGACGACGAGAGCCTTGGTCAATTTGGTAGAGGCTTAGAACGTACACAAGCTCCCTTCAAGCACGAACGCCCATAGTGTTATTGGTAGAGGTTCACCGATACGGGAACCGCGGGCTGATGCTGGAGTCAGCATTTTCACTGGCCTATCCATCGTTACTGCCAGTAGTAGTAGTCGTCCTTTTGGACGACAAGAGCCTTGGTCAATTTGGTAGAGGCTTAGAAGTTGCACTAGCTCCCTTCAAACACGAGCGCCCAGAGTGTTCCATTATTGGTAGAGGTGCACCAGTATGGGAACCGTGGGCTAATGCCGGAGTCCAGCAACAGTTCAATGACTCGTTCCGTCGCTTCGGAAGTGGCATACCTGCCGTTACTGGCAGTAGTAGTCGTTCTTTTGGACGACCAGAGCCTTGGTCAATTTGGTAGAGGCTTAGAACGTACACAAGCTCCCTTCAAGCACGAACGCCCCTAGGGTTATTGGTAGAGGTTCACCGATACGGGAATCGCAGGCTGATGCCGGAGACCAGCATTTTCATTGGCATAGCTGTCGTTACTGCCAGTAGTAACAGTCGTTCTTTTGGACGACAAGAGCCTCGGTCAATTTGGTATAGAGGCTTAGAATCTACACTAGCTCCATTCAAACACTAGCGCCTATAGGGTTATTGGTAGAGGTTCACCGATACGGGAATTGCAGGCTGATGCCGGAGACCAGCATTTTCACTGGCCTATCCATCGTTACTGCCAGTAGTAGTCGTTCTTTTCGACGACAAGAGCCTCGGTCAATTTGGTATAGAGGTTTAGAATGTACACTAGCTCCCTTTTCAGCAGCTGCCCACAGTGTTCCGTTATTGGTAGAGGTGCACCAGTATGGGAACCGTGGGTTGATGCCAATGCCCGGCAATTTCCATGGGCAGATCCGCCGTTACTGATGTGCACATATTGATGAGACGCAGAAGTTACGACGACCTGGACGTTGAGCCTGACTTGACAGCCATTACAATCAACAACCCAACCTCTGACCCTTTACCCTTCTCCGTTCGTTCGAGAGCTGTAGCTGCCGCCATTTCCTCTTGGGGCAGTAGAGTCGCTCTTTGGGCCGACGAGAGGCTCGGCCTATCCTGGGGTACCCAAATCAGGCTACAGGTGCAGCAAACACAGACCAGGCCGAACCGGTTTCAAAGAAGACCACTCTATCCCACACATGCCGACGGCAGCCTTCGCGATCATGTCTGATAGCGGACAGGGCGTTGAGGAAGCATTCCAGTGTGCTGCCCCTGAAACCGCACCCGCTTGTCTTTCACCTCATACCCCACAAACTGCAGAGGCTCAGATCACGATTATTAGCTGTGCAGTTAACCGGCTGGCGAATAGCGCTATATCCAGACTCCAGCTCCCAGAGAGAGGATCCTGAAGGCTGGAGAGAGGAGGAGGAAGGGAGGGACAAAAAAAAAAAAAGGGGGAGGAGAAGAAAAACGACGAAAGAGTGCAAGCTTTGATCAGACACCACGCTCTGCAGAGCACAGAAGAAAATCGAGCTAGCTAATAAAGGAAACGGCGTGAACCCTGATTACACGTTAGCACAGTGTGGACGCAAACAGACCCTCAACGTCAACGCACGTGTTACAAGGTGATGCGGTGTGTGCACGTGTGCAGTCTGTCCTCGGCAACCGTCTCCATCACGCCCAACGCTGTATGTAGGAAGTACAGTATAAGCCACAGGTGGCTTCTTTTATTTCCAGTCTCTGTCCTCCATCTACTCCCACCATCCTGTGACCGTCGCACTTCATCCCAGTCAGCAATGAATCCATCCGTCTATCCAGTCTTTGAGTCTTAAGTTCTTGTGTGTGTGTGCGCGAGTGTGTGCGCGAGTGTGTGTGGTGTAGGAATAAAAGCAACGATGAAATTTTAAAAGAAAAAAAAAAAAAAAAAAAAAAAAAGATGAAGTAGTTATCCTTTGGAAGTAGGTCCACTCGTCCTTCTCTCCACCCATCTCTTCTTGCGCTCGTTCTACCCTTCTTTTCACCCATTCCCCGCGCTCACACGTAGACGGCAGTCCGCGAGATGACGGAGCCGTCCCTCTGCGACTCCATGTCGTCGTCCAGGTAGCCCCCGGCCACGTCCTGGTCGTGCGGGCGCAGCTGCAGGATGGTTCCGCCTGCCGTGAAGTGGTCGTACCTTTCGTCATCTTCCTCCAACTCGTCGAACTTCCGGCGCTCCGCCTCGTCCATCTCCCTGCTCAGCAGGATGTCCTGGGCGGTGGGGGCGGTCTCCAGCAGGGCCACGCCCCCGGGGTGCATGCCGTGATTGGCCGCCTTCTCCGACAGCCCCGCGTCCCCTCGGTAGATGGGCGTGTTGTTGTTGCCGTTGTTGCCGTTGGTGCCGTTTTTGTTGCTGCCAGAGCCGAAGAGGCGGGCCACCGAGTCGTAGGGCTCGGCCTTCGCCTTGCCGTTGCCGCGGTAACCCTGCTGTTGCCGGCGGTTGCGGGACACCAGGACGAAGATGAGCGCGCCGAACAGTAGGAGGGCGAGGAGGACGCCGATGATGGCGCCTGCCACTACGCCTGCGTTGGATTGCTCGGCGACACGGGCTTCTACGGAGAGGAGGGGGTGGTGGAAAAGAGAGGGGGAAAGAGTGAAGGAGGAAGTGGAAGAAGGAGGGGAGGAAGAGAGAGATTTCCAGACCTTTAATTTCAATTTCTCACAAAGCAGAGCGTAAATATGTTTGTGTTTGACGCTGGTGACTCGACTACATCAGTTTCGGAACAGTTCGAAAGTTCAGAGTTCAGAGTTCAGAGTTCAAGAAAAGGTTATAATGCTCTACAGACTGATGAACTCGTGAACTCCTGGCCGATATGAAGTTCTCAGCTGAGCTCGGTGTGGTGGAGCTACTGTCTGTATTCCATAACTGTATATGTATCGCCGAGCGTATACACATGACTCGCGCCAGGGGAAACTAATCAAACTGGATCATGGTGAAGCCTGCCATGTGTCTCAAGTCTAGCAGCAACTCTCCATGTGGCAACTCGTGTCACTTAGTTGCGGCTAGGTTTGCAGTTAGCTCATGCTAGGAAGCTACAATGCCTATCCCCCGCTCAACTGATACACAGCTAGGTCAGCAGTTAGCTTATGCTAACCGCTAGGCTTGCGCTCAACTTGCTCGACTCTTGACTCGTACTCGCCTCTAACTGACCCCTCTCTCAGACTTCCCACTCATTATCTCCCAGTTAAGTCTTGTCCTCGAGTCACTTTGACTCATCCTCGACTGACTCCTGACTCTGACTCATCCTCGACTGATTCCCGACTCAGTCATCCTCGACTGACTACTGACTCTGACCCGCTCTTAACCAACTCCTTTCTCAGACTTGCTGGTAACTGACAACCAACTCATACTTGCCCTCGACTGACTCCCAATTGGGACTAGCCCTCGACTGACTCAGACCTGCCTTTAACTGACTCCCAACTCAGACTGACTCCCAACACAGACTTGCCCTCGACTGACTCCCAACACAGACTTGCCCTCGACTGACTCCCAACACAGACTTGCTCTTGATTGACTCCCAACACAGACTTGCCCTCGACTGACTCCTATCTCAGACTGACTCCCAACTTAGACCCACGCTTAACCAACTCCTCTCTAACACTTGCTGGTAACTGACTCCCAACACAGACTTGCCCTCGACTGACTCCTATCTCAGACTGACTCCCAACACAGACTTGCCCTTGACTGACTCCCAACACAGACTTGCCTTTAACTAACTCCCAACACAGGCTTGCCCTCGACTGACTCCTATCTCAGACTGACTCCCAACTTAGACCCACGCTTAACCAACTCCTCTCTAACACTTGCTGGTAACTGACTCCCAACACAGACTTGGCCTCGACTGACTCCTATCTCAGACTGACTCCCAACTTAGACCCACGCTTAACCAACTCCTCTCTAACACTTGCTGGTAACTGACTCCCAACACAGACTTGCCCATGACTGACTCCTATCTCAGACTGACTCCCAACTTAGACCCACGCTTAACCAACTCCTCTCTAACACTTGCTGGTAACTGACTCCCAACACAGACTTGGCCTCGACTGACTCCTATCTCAGACTGACTCCCAACTTAGACCCACGCTTAACCAACTCCTCTCTAACACTTGCTGGTAACTGACTCCCAACACAGACCTGCCCTTGACTGACTTCCAACTGGGACTTGCCCTCAACTGACTCAGACTTGCTCTCGACTGACTCCAAACTCACACCTGCCCTTGACTGACTCTCTGGGACTTGCTGAGCGGTGTGCTCAAAACTTGTGTATAACACCAAGTCATTTCAGGAAACCCGTTCCGTCACTGAACTGAGACACAGGGTGAGGACTTCATGATTCACTGAATCGAATCACTGAGTGGTCACAGATTTCTAGCCCAGCTGCAGAGTCATGTGATCATGTGTCAGTGTTGTTGGGTGTGTGGACACGCACACATGCATGTGTGTGTGTGAGAGACATTTCTCCTCAGCACCTCCTCGTTGGGGGTGGGGGTTGTTCTCCTTAAGGCCAGTTTGTTGCATTCACACTTTGAACCACCAAACCAAAACAGAGAGAGAAAAAAATGGCAGAGAAGCAGAACAGAGGAAGGAGGGGGTGGACGAAATGGATGGACGAATGGATAAACGGATGGATGCACGGATGGAGGGGAGGGCAGGCTGATGGATGGACAGTGGGCAGAGGAAAAAAAGGCAGTGATTGACAATGTGAGACAGCAGACAGACGAGTCAGGCTCCTAGCTACGAATATAGAACAGCACGCTCACACATACTCAGTAGCCCACAGTGAGGAGGAGCGGAGGGTGTGGGCTCGTGTCGGAGGTGCGGATGTTCGGGTCTGATCAGTAGGTTCCTCTGGTACTGATATGGAGAGATAGAAATTCGTCCTTTGAACCTTATAGAGGTAAAACTGACGCTTAGATCTGAAATCTGAACATGTGGATTCACGACTCGTCTCGGGTTTACTTGACAATTCAGACTTGCTTCAATTCTCTGACTCGCCCTTAACTGACTCTCAATTCAGACTCACTTCTTTGCCTCTCTCTTAACTGACTCTCCATTCAGACTAATTTCTCTGGCTCGACCCTAACTGACTCTCAATTTAGCTTCACTTCTCTGACTCACCTTTAACTGACTTTCTGTTCAGACTCATTTCTCTGATTCACCCTTAACTGACTCTCCATTCAGACTCACTTCTCTGACTCACCCTTAACTGACTCTCCATTTAGACTCACTTCTCTGACTCGCCCTTAACTGACTCTCCATTCAGACTCATTTCTCTGGCTCGACCCTAACTGACTCTCAATTTAGCCTCACTTCTCTGACTCGTCTATAACCGACACTCAATTCAGACTCACCTCTCTGATTCGCCTTTAACTGACTCTCCATTCAGACTCATCTCTTTGCCTCCCTCTTAACTGACTCTCCATTCAGCCTAATTTCTCTGGCTCGACCCTAACTGACTCTCAATTTAGCTTCACTTCTCTGACTCACCCTTACCTGACTCTCCATTCAGACTCACTTCTCTGACTCGCCCTTAACTGACTTTCCGTTCAGACTCATTTCTCTGGCTCGACCCTAACTGACTCTCAATTTAGCCTCACTTCTCGGACTCATCCTTAACCGACACCCAATTCAGACTCACCTCTCTGATTGACCCTTAACTGACTCTCCATTCAGACTCATTTCTCTGACATGCCCATAACTGACTGTCAATTTAGCCTCATTTCTGACTCGCCCCTAACTGACTCTCAATTCAGACTCTCTTCTTTGACTCCCTCTTAACTGACTCTCAATTCAGACTCACTTCTCTGACTCACCCTAACTGACTCTCAATTTAGCCTCACTTCTCTGACTCGTCCTTAACTGACTCTCAATTTAGACTCACTTCTCTGACTTGCCCTTAACTAACTCTCAATTCAGACTCATTTCTCTGACATGCCCATAACTGACTCTCAATTCAGACTCACTTCTCTGACTCGTCCATAACAGACTCTCAATGTAGCATCACTACTCTGCCTCTCCCTTAACTGACTCTCAATTTAACTCCACTTCTCTGACTCAACTGTACCTGACTCTCAATTCAGACTCTCTTCTCTGACTCGCCCTTAACCTACTCTCAATTCACTCACTTCCCCTACTCGCCCTTAACTGACTCTCAATTTAGACTTGAACTAATCTGCCACTTGACACTTGACTGCATGTTGACTCAGACTCACAATTTGCTGACACTCAACTTGACTCAAAGTGCTTCTTCTCCAACCCATCGTTAACAGACCTGTGATTCAAACTGTATTCGCCATCATCTGACCAGCCATACGACTCAGAAGTCAGACTTGTGCCTAACTGACTCACGACTCCCGACTCACATTTAACTGCCTTGTGTTTTGAACTGGATCAGCCTTTAACAAACCACAACCTTCACTCAGACCCCCTCTCAAGGACTCGACTCTGACTTGCTCTCAACCGACCCGCCCCAGACACAACCAGACTCCCAACAATGTGGCTGTTAATACCACATTCCTGAACACGGGTCCTTATCTAACACACTGCGTTTGGAATCGGTGGAATTTCCATTAAACCCAACTCCGGGCAGCTTTCGCAACCAAACGCTACATCACTGGGCCCCTGGTGCGCGAACGCAAGTGTATACGGCCCCCCAGGGGCTTCGAAGCGATATCTAAATATGACATCACCTTCGAGGAAAAAAAAATGGCTCTGTGTTTTTACACTCTTTCATTTCCTCCATCTGTCGGCCTCTGCTTCATGCTTGAGTCATTTCTTTCCTCCCTCGACGCTTCCCTGACTCTAAGTGGGTGACGCTGCTCTAAAAGCAAAGCTAAAACAGGAGCTCCGCTTTCGCAGGGTCCCCCGATACCTGCACACGAGAAACTCGTCTTTATTTAATCACACCATCACTCCCTCACTCCATAACCATCCCCGCCACCTCCACACACGCAGGCACAGCTGTATCCTGTGCAGAGCTTCAGGAGAGACTGCAGGAATGAGATTACATCTGAGTCAGTCACCGTGTTCTTGTTTACAGCCCACTCTGAAACTCCTCCCCCTTACTTTACAGCCTACACGGTGTACATCACCAGCGCTGTAATATACCACCCTGACTGTGGGGTCGACGGGTGGAGGTCAGGGAAGCTGCCCTCTAACTGGAGGGTCACCGGTTCGATTCCCTGAAGTGCCGTTGAGCAAGGCACCTAACCCCAAACTGCTCCGCGGGTGCTGTGGATAGGGCTGCCCACCGCCCTGGGCAAGTGTGCTCACTGCCCCCTAGTGTGCGGGGGTACATGTGGGTGTTTCACTTCACCGACGGGGTTAAATGTGGAACGCAAATTCCTCCGCGTGCAGCGCAACCGCAGAGAATGGCTGGGGTTGATTTCGTATATTAGGGGTTGGCAAAGACACGACATCATGACCCTCGGAATGCTCTACAACAGGCAACACGTACGCCGTGTAAGATTACAACACAGGTAAACAAATATACAGTACACAAACAACAACAACAACAACAACAACAACAACAACAACAACAACGTGAAGTATGTTAGTATCATTTCAGTTTCCTCCAGACTGACCAGACAGAGGCTACACATCTAAACCTCTCCTTGTTTATATCTGCCCATTAGGGGGGAAAGACTTTCTCCAAAGGCCCTACAACTTCACCAGAGCACACTGGAAAGGACACCTCAGCAACGAGAGAGAGAGAGAGAGAGAGAATGAGAGAGAGAGAGAGAGAGAGAGAGAGAAAGAGAGAGAGAGAAAGAGAGAGAGATCGAGAGCGAGTGAGTGAGTGAGAGAGATAGAGAGAGAGTGAGAAAGAGAGAGAGAGAGAGAGAGTGAGAGAGAGAGATCGAGAGCGAGAGAGAGAGATCGAGAGAGAGAGAGAGAGAAAAATGTATGACGTTCTTATGGAAGAGTTTGAAACAGATGCTGACTCTCTCGCGGGGGAGGCGATCAGCCGTACCACTCTCCACTCCCCAGCCCTCCCCCCCCAACCTAACACACACACACTAACACACACGCGCACACACACTCTCTCTCTAACACACACACTAACACACACTCTCTAACACACACTCTCTCTCTAACACACACACTCTAACACACACTCTCTAACACACACTCTCTAACATGCGCGCACACACTAACACACACTAACACACACTTTCTAACACACACACACACACACTCTCTAACACACTCTCTCTCTCTAACACACACTCTCTAACATGCGCGCACACACTAACACACACTCTCTAACACACACACACACACACACACTCACTCTCTAACACACACTCTCTAACATGCGCACACACACTAACACACACTAACACACACTTTCTAACACACACACACACACACACACTCTCTAACACACTCTCTAACACACACACACACACACTCTCTAACACACACACACACTCTCTCTAACACACACTCTCTAACACACACACACACACTCTCTAACACACACACACACTCTCTAACACACACACACACTCTCTAACACACACTCTCTAACACACACACACTCTCTCTAACACACACTCTCTCTAACACACACACTCTCTAACACACACACTCTCTCTAACACACACACTCTCTAACACACACACTCTCTAACACACACACACTCTCTAACACACACACACTCTCTAACACACACACACACTCTCTAACACACACACTCTCTAACACACACTCTCTAACACACACTCTCTAACACACACACACACACACACTCTCTAACACACACACTCTCTAACACACACTCTCTAACACACACACACTCTCTAACACACACACACTCTCTAACACACACACACTCTCTAACACACACACACTCTCTAACACACACACTCTCTAACACACACACTCTCTAACACACACTCTCTAACACACACTCTCTAACACACACACACAGACACACTCTCTAACACACACTCTCTAACACTCACACACATTAACACTCACACACACTAACACGCGCGTGCGCATACTAACACACACTCCAGTAACTCCATGACAAGTTAAATCTGTTCAGGCTGACCTGAGTCGCCATGGAGACGGCTGCCGGGGGCCAGGCTACTGAGCAGGTACTGGCCATTTCACGCCTGTCAACACTCTTTCTACTCACCTACCATCACACCGCACACACGCCCCAACACTCTCCTCCCCGAAAACACACACAGTTCCCTCAGCAACAATCCTCCCCAGCAAAGCCAACATTAAACCAGACAACCACACACCTAACATCACACTGCACACACCCTGCACACACCCCTTACCCAACACAATCACCGCACACACCACCAACACTCTCCTCCCCGAAAACACACACAGTTCCCTCAGCAACAATCCTCCCCAGCAAAGCCAACATTAAACCAGACAACCACACACCTAACATCACACTGCACACACCCTGCACACACCCCTTACCCAACACAATCACCGCACACACGCCCCAACACTCTCCTCCCCGAAAACACACACAGTTCCCTCAGCAACAATCCTCCCCAGCAAAGCCAACATTAAACCAGACAACCACACACCTAACATCACACTGCACACACCCTGCACACACCCCTTACCCCAAAAAATCACCGCACACACCACCAACACTCTCCTCCCCGAAAACACACACAGTTCCCTCAGCAACAATCCTCCCCAGCAAAGCCAACATTAAACCAGACAACCACACACCTAACATCACACTGCACACACCCTGCACACACCCCTTACCCAACACAATCACCGCACACACGCCCCAACACTCTCCTCCCCGAAAACACACACAGTTCCCTCAGCAACAATCCTCCC
>JAMWET010003640.1:157500-167500 GCA_024036415.1 Prochilodus magdalenae | reverse complement strand
GGCTCGAGTGTACCCGAGTGTCTACACAAACAGCCAGCCAGCAATCTGGAAATAATGAGGCTCTCGAGACTCGCTCTACTCGGTGGCTCTGCTAATGAACAAAATTGGCGCTCGGAGCTGTGGGCGTACATTCGATCACCAGCTTCATGGGGAAAGTCTCCGGGCTGTTCAGCGTCCGGTGCGACACCATGCAGGTGATGTCCTTGCCGTTGTCGGCCGGGGTTGGAACCAGCATGTACTCGCTCTTCATCGTCACCGTGTTATCAGAGTTGTCCGTCTTGGTGGGCGTCGTCCCGTTGCCGTCTACTGATGTCTTCCAGGAGATGGTTGCCGCCGGGCGGCCGTTGGCCGACTCGCAGCGCGCCACGACGACCGGGGTGGTGCCGGCCTGTACGGTGACTGTGCTGGCGCTGCTCGTGGGCTTGGCTGGAAAAGAAAGAGAGAGATTGCAACGATGGTGTTAGTTGAGTAGAACGTAGCATTGCATAGCCAAACCAGCTGCTACCGCACACCTAACCTTCTTACTTGTGGAATAGTGGAACGCTCTCCCGGCTAGAGAAGCCTCTTCCCATCACAACATGCTAACAAAGCAGGTAGGGTGAAGGTTAGCATAGCATGAGATGCTCCACCGCACCTTTCCAATCGGCTAACGTTAACAGCTTACATGTCTGAAGGGTCAGGCTGACTGCTAACTCCACCCAATTCATAGACTCTCAACCAAAGACAGCCGTGGCTATCTCAATCTCAGACCTCTCAATCTACTGACGAGCCAATGCCTAGATGGTTGCACCATTCGGGACCCAAATGCATCCAAGATTACATTGCTCAACACGTCTGAAGGACCAGGCTGACTGCTAACACTGTTACATCAGCTAATAGACCCCAGCGAGTGGACGGTGGTCACTAAGGACGATCCTACCCACCCAACTCTTGGACTCTCAAACACAGATGGCGGTGGCATCACCAGGGATTGAACTTTTAATCTACTGACCAGTCAATGTTTAGATGGTGGCAACATTCTGGACACATGCACACCGGTGGCACATCGCCGTAGCACCATTCAGCCTAGAAGTCATGGCAAACTGGCGCATAGTGTCTTGCACCTAAGAGCCCCTGGGGTCAACCTGGATGTACATACTAGTGCCCAAAACCGCGAACAGGGAGGCATTCCAGTCAATGGTCACATTGTACATGGTCAGCCAAGGCATGTCTGTTGTCCGGAGTCTGCTTCCACAGCTTTGCACTGGAGCTTTGAAGCTAACATGGCTAATAAACAAAGGAAGTTCTGTGTTAGCATTGTTAGCATAGCATAGACTTCCTGCCATCTATAAACATGACCCCATACAACAAGACCCAGGCTTTCAGGATCGCTGCTACTAGTGTTATTAGCTGTGCCATGCACTTGGATGGTAAGGCCAATGTGGTGTTAGGAGTCTTGCCCAAGGACTCTTATCGGTGTAGCCCAGCACAGTTACCCAGTCTTCTACATTGGGGGACAGCTCAATGGCCGGTAGTGGTGTTATCCACTGCGCCGCACCAACCACCAATCACAGATAGCATCATGCGGTGTCTGGAATCGTCACTCTGTTAGCCACATTAGCCATGAAAGCCCAAACTCAGACACCAAACATGTCTTGGCTAATCAGCCACGTTCAGTTTCCACGAGCCTTCGAGTTGTCGGAGTACGGGAGTACGACAGCAGCGCTGCCCTACAAGACTTTGACCTTTATTTCTCCACGCGCTCCGAGGGAAGAGAGGAAGAGAGGATGAAGGAGGGAGGAAGGGGAGGCGGCCGCTTGGCTCGGCCCACAGCGCTCACATTGTGCCGGCGTTCCGCTTGGAGAAAGACATCAAAGCGAGGGAGAGGAGAAAAGCGAGGGAGACGGCAAACGACAGGAGAGGAGCGGCCTCTCAGCATGATAAGCAGGCAGATCAATAGCGCTTGGGGTTGGGGAGGGGGGGGGGGCGCGAGCACGAGAGCGAGAGCCTGGCCAAGGTTACTGCCACACTTCACACGCATTAACAGCGGCGCGATTGATCCGACAATATAACTTATAAATCCGGTTAAAACCTGCAGGACACGGCGGAGGGGGCCACGGCGGAGGGGGCCACGGCGGAGGGGGCCACGGCGCGCAGCAAGACACGGGCGGAAATCTCCGACCTTACAAGGACGCGCCAAGTTTGAGCATCATCATCTCAAACATGACTGGGTGAACCAAGCTCACCGGACAAAACACGAGCCCCCTTGTGTGTTTAAGGTGGTAGTACCTCCAGGCTCCTGCAGATGGCGCTGTGTGAGGATGATGGGGCTATGAATACCTGAGGGGTGTGAGTGACGGGATCCATAGATTGGGAAGAGGTACTACAGTGCAGGGAATGTTTTGTTCCATGTGTGGAGAACGGCTCCAGAGCAGATGTTAATGATTGGCTAAAAGGAGGGACTGAGCATGTGGGCGTGGCCAAAGACGATAGTGTGTAGGAAGTAGCTGAATCTGCAGGTGTATGGAAGCGTACGGTCATACGGGTCTACCAGCAGTGGGAAAATCCCAGTCTACAGGGAATTCTCCTCGGAATGGTGCCAGGGAAGGCATCCACCAAATCCTACATCCAAAAGTCCATCCCAAATCCAGCTGTTATTGTGGAGGCGTTACACGCCAGTAGGTGCGGTTCAGTAACTGGTGTTGTTGTTGGTCATGTGATTATGATTATGAGAATGAATGAATTCTCAGTTCTCTGTAAACTAAGGCAGGTGCCTTTGTTTTAGGCCACGACGACCAGCGAACACCTCTTCTGGCTTGAGGCTTGAATGCTTATCACGGTGCGCCAGCCTGCCAGGTATTTGGGGTTGCCGTATGCCGAAGCATCGACAGATTTGGTGGCTCCCATCAGTCGAATGCTTCTAAAAGCAGTTCATAGGCTCCATGTCATTTGGTTCAATTTCCCGACTTGCAATGCATCTAGGGTTAGGGTCTACGTTGTAGACGGACTGTAAGGCCATAATGAAAGTTCCAGCTCTTGTGTTTTGGAAATAGCACTTCATGATTAATCTTTCAGCTCCGGGCTAAACTGTGTTTTATATAAACAGCACTGTGTTAAAGTCTCTACGGCACTTGAGCACATTATGAAAAACCATTTATCTAGGGATGAAGTGTGCCTGTACTGGAGAAACCACCATGCATCACCAGAGTACATGCAAAAAAATAAATAATAAAAAATAATACATATATACATACATACATACATATATATACATATATATATATATACACATACATACATACATACATACATACATACACACACACATATATATATATATATATTTATATTACACACACACACACACACACACACACACACACACACACACACACACACACACAGTAAAAAAATTATAATAATAATAATAATTTTAAAAGTGTATTGGAAAATATGACGATAATTTTTGTCATTAGCATGCTAACTGATGTCACAGTGGGCTTTCCTGAGTATATCATGGATATTAAAGAAGTACCGACTGCACATTTCATTAGGAAGTGAGCTTAAAATATTCAATTTAGTGCAGCACAGTTATTAATATATTAAATACTGTAGAAATAGATAAATTATTACTGTTTTTGGGATTAAAATATTATATAATCGCTGTCAAAACAAAAACAAGTATCTCCAAACCGGCAACTTTACAGGGGAGATCAAAACCCTCATTCCATTTTAATGTAAGTCAATGGAACCAGACATCTTTGCAAGCACTTTTGGGGCATTTCTATTGGTCCATTCATTATGAAATTCTCACACAGTGTAAACAGCAGCTGCTGTTTTCAAATGATGCATAAAAGTCCAAATGGACAAAAAAATGGAGATACGTGTTTTTCATTGGACAGTGACGATATAGGTCATATTATAGTATAACTACAGGCTGTATTGTATTTGTTATAGCTTATTAAATCTCAGAATTTTTTTTTAATATCATGACACATACTGTGTATTATTCATCACGCAATACCATTTCGCCCACCCCAACTAATTCCAGATTCCAGATTTCTCCAGCACATATATTTGCTTGCATCTTGCAACAGCAGCACACTTGATTTCACTTTATGAAGGATTGACCAAACCAATTAAAATATTGACTATACTTTTACATTTGAAAACATTGTTTTAAATTATCATTTTAATTAGAATCCTAAACAAGCACCGAATATTATCATATCCAGTCAACACCATTCTATAGTAAACATGAAACACCTCAGACGCATGTACAGCCTGCCCACTGCTCACCCAGTAAGATGAGGTTGGTGATGCCTTGTTCGTTTCCGCTGGGGTAGGTGGCATATTCACAGATGTACTTTCCCTCATCAGTCATCTTAATGTCTGTGATTTGAATGGTAGGACTATCCAGCTGGGGTGGTTCAAGCATGAACTTCACACGGCCCGACACCAGAGACTTGGGGTAATTAACTCCATACGTTGGGTTAAACACTGCAATGTTGGTTCGGGTACCAGCAGTTGTTTCGTAAATCCAGGACACCTACAGTGCACAAAGACGAGCGAGATAAGGATAAAAATAAAAAAATAAAAATAAATCAACTCAACGCATACTAAGGTAAAACTAGATAATAACAACTAAGACACTAAAAACTAAGATAATAAAAACTAAGATAACAACTAAGACAACTAAGACAGTAAAAACAAAGACAACTAAGATAACAACTAAGACAATTAAGATAATAAAATCTAAGATAATAAAAAATAAGACAATAGAACTAAGATAAAAGCTAAAATAATAAAAACTAAGATAACTAAGATAACAACTAAGCTAATAAAAACTAAGACAATAAAACTAAGATAATAAAAGCTAAAATAATAAAAACCAAGACAATAAAACTAAGATAAAAACTAAGACAATAAAAAACAAAATAACAAAAACTAAGACAATAAAAACTAAAATAACAAAAACTAAGATACCAAAAACTAGGATAACTAAGACAATAAAAACTATGACAATAAAACGAACAACAACTAAGCTAATAAAAACTAAGACAATAAAAACTAAAATAATAAAAACTAAGACAATAAAACTAAGATAAAAACTAAGACAATAAAAAACAAAATAACAAAAACTAAGACAATAAAACTTAGAGGAAAAAAACTAAGACAATAAAACTTAGACAATAAAAACTAAGATACCAAAAACTAGGATAACTAAGACAATAAAAACTAACAAATAAAACAACAACTTAAGCTAATAAAAACTAAGACAATAAAAACAGATAATAAAACTAAGATAATAAAAAAGACTAAATAATAAAAAACTAAGACAATAAAAACACAATAAAAAACTAAGACAATAAACACAAAAAACTAAGATAAAAACTAAGACAATAAAAAACTATACACAAACTAATATAACCAAAAACTAGGACAACTAAGACAATAAAAAACTATGACAATAAAACGAACAAGACAATAAAAAACTAATAAAAAAACTAATACAATAAAAACTAAAATAATAAAAACTAAGACAATAAAACTAAGATAAAAACTAAGGACAATAAAAAACAAAATAACAAAAAACTCCCCCCCTTAGTTCATCCTACCCACCCATACACATAATCTCCTCCTCACCTAAAATAAAAATCCCCCTAAACCTTCCTTAACCTTCTTCCTAATATTTGTAATCCTCCCACCCCATCCTACCCTCCCTCTCTCTCCTAACCTATCTATCTCCCCCCTAACACTCTAAACTAACTCTCCCTCTCTCCTTTCTTTTCAACTTAACATTTGTTCTAAGAACAACACTAAACCTCCACCCCCAAACAACCCTACAATACCCTCCACCCATAAACCTAATATGATAAAACCAAAAAAAATAAACCTAAAAAAATTCTATACCTTTCCCCTCACTCATCCCCCTACCATTTTTCTTCACTTTCCCTCACTACTACCGAAACTTTCTCTTATTGTAGTACCTCCTCTCTGGTTCCTGACTCCCGTCTCACCCCCCCCCCAATGCTGTCTACCCTCCTACTCCTTTTGCCCCCTCCTCCCTTTTGTTTTGATCCCGTCTCTTTGTCCCTCCTCACAAGCATACTCTTCCCCTCTAACCGCTCCAACTATAGTCTATCCCGCTCTGTCCCTTCATGATTACCATTCACCACACTTAACTCACGTTACTCCTCGACT
The DNA here is from genome assembly GCA_024036415.1 of Prochilodus magdalenae. Lineage (NCBI taxonomy): Eukaryota > Metazoa > Chordata > Actinopteri > Characiformes > Prochilodontidae > Prochilodus > Prochilodus magdalenae. The sequence goes on along the minus strand of JAMWET010003640.1, from coordinate 161,317 downwards.
ATCTAATTTTCCCTCTATAAGATCCTTAATCTGAGTCACCCTAAAACCCTCTTCGCTCAGAGACCTCCCCGCAACTCCGTTTCACCCCTTTCCAACCACCTCTTACTGTGGCACCCTCAATTCACTAACCTTCTCTCTCCCCTTACCCCTCCACCCCCCCTGTCTCATCCTCCCTTTCTACCCATTAATCTACATTTTCCTCCCAAAGTGGGTATACTACCTCTCATATTCCGCTTCTTTCCACTCTCTCCGTTCTACTTCCTCCTCTACAAATATCCGGCATCGCACTACATGTTTAGCTTCCCTTCTCGCAGACCTACAGTCGCTCATCTCCACACCTTACTCACATACTCCACACACCTCTATACATCTCTTGAAATTACACTGAAAACAGATCCATTCCCCTCATGAGACTCTTTACTCCTAAAACCAATTCCTTTGATCCCTTTTTTAAGAATAAAAATTGGTTTGTTTACTTCTAAAATTCCTTGTTTATACATTTGGGGGAAACCACACCAAATATTCACTCTACTAACTTTCCCCTCCTGTTGTTTCATTGAATAATAACCTAATCTAAGACAGTTAATTAATCCCCCCTCAAAAATTCTAAAAAAAACCTCTAAAAAAAACAAAAAACACAAAAAAAAACTTTACCCCTTTTTCATGGTTTTTTATTTGTTTTGTAATCCTACCCACCCTCCTTCCCCTCAATAATCTTAAAAAAAAAAATAAAGCTATAATAATAATCCTAAAAATACTTAATACCTATAATATGTTTAATCCTTTATGTCTTTGGTATTTTTAAAATGCTAAAAATAAAATCCCCCTAAAAAACTTGTCTTCCTTCTTGTACCCTTATGTATTTGTTTATGTTTTTTTTTCTATATAAAAAAATAAAGATCTTGTCTCTCCCTAACAAAAATTTTTGTCTCTTTTTTGTTTGACTTTGGTCTAATACCAACTAATAATGTTTAAAAATAAATATACCCTCCCCCATTATGTATTTTTTAATGTAAATAAAAATAGGTGTTAACTGATAATTTATATGTCTATAACTCCCATTTTGTTTTGAATGTACCTAAAAAATAAAATACACCCAAATTAATCAAAAATAAATTTTAAATTTTTGTATGTTAAAATAAAAAATTTATGTAAAAAAATATACCTAATACTCCTATAACTTTTTAAAAAAAATAATATAAAAATAAATAAACACCCCGATACTCTCTCTACTTGTAATATAATAAAATCTCTTAAATCCCTCAAATCACTACTTTATAACCCTACACCCCTTACCACCAACCCCCCTTCCTCCCCCTCCCTCTCCCTTTCCTCCACCCACAATCCCCCCTCCCTAACCTTCATACCTCTTAATATTTCCCTTTCTCCTCTCCTCCTTCCCCCACCTTCTCCTCTCCCTTCCCCCACCCTTACATTCCCCTTCCCTCTCCTACTTCCTCTCCCCCCTCTTACCCCCTTCCTTTCCTCCACTTCACTCCACCAACTCTTTCCTTCTACACTCCTCCCATCTTACCCCTCTCCCTCCCTCCCCCTCCCCCTAACCCCACCCTCTAGTTACTTCCCCTCCTCTCCTACCTCACCTCAACCCTCCCCCCTTTACCCTTTCTCCCCCCCCCTTCACTACTTCCTCCCCCCATACGTATCCCTCCTCTATTCCTCATTCTCTCTCTCTGCCTCCCTCCTCTAAGCCCCTCCTCTCTCTCCCCCTTCTCAACTTCACTCCTGTCTCTTCTCCTCCACATCCTACCCCTCCCTCCCCTCCCTCCTCCCCCTCTCTTTTCCTCCCCCCCTTCTTTTTTCCTTCTTTTACCTCCTCCTTCCCTTCTCTTTTCCTCCCCTTCTCTTCCCCCCTCCCTTTCTCCCCCCTACTTCTTCCCTTCCTCCCTCTTTACTCCCCCTTCTTCCTTCCTTTTCTCTTTTTCCTCCTTTTCCTTTCCCTTTTCCTCTAACCCTTCCCTTCCTCCCCCCCTTTCTCTCCCTCTTTACCTACCTTTCTCCTCCACTCTTAGCCCTTTTTTCCCTCCTTCCCTTCCCCCCCCTTCTCTTCCCTCTTCCCTTCTCTCTTTCCTCTCTCTCTCTCCCTCTCTCTCCTTAGTCTCCTCCTTCCTTTTCTTTCCTCCCTCTCTTCCCCCCTTCCCCTCCCCCTTCCCCTTTTCCTTCTCTCCCCTTTTTCTTTCCCTCTTTCTCTTCCCTCCCCTTTCCTCCCCTTTCCTCCTCCCCGTCCTCCCCTCCCTTCCTTTTTCCTCCCCTCTATCCCTCCTTTTCCCCCCTTTTCCTCTTCTTCCCTCTCCCCTCTCCCCCCTTTTCCCCTTCCCTCTTTCTCCTCTTCCCTCCCTTTTCTTTCTCCCCCTCTTCCCCCTCTTCCCCTCCTCTCCCCCCCCTCCCTCCTTCTCCCCTCCTCCTCCTTCTCTCCTTTCTTCTTCTCCCCCTTCTCCTCTTCCCTTCTCCTCCTCTCCTCCCCTCCTCTCCCTTTTCTCCCCCTTTCCTCCCTTCCCTCCCCTCCCCCCCCTCCTCCTCTCTCCTTCCCCCTTCCCCTCCCCCCTCCCCCGCCCTTTTCTCCTCCTCCCCTCCCTTCCCCCTTCCTCCCTCTTTCCCCCTCTCCTTTCCCTCCCCCCTTTCCTTTTCTCCTTCTCCTTTCCCTCCTCCCTCTTCCCTCCTTCTTCCCCCCTCTTTCTCCCTCCCTCCCCTCACTCCCCCCCCCCCCTTCCCCCCCCCCCTCTCCCCCCCTCCTCTTTCTCTCCCTTCCCTCCGTTCTCTCTCTCTTTCCCTCTCCTTCCCCCTTTTTCTCTTTCCCCTCTTCTCCCCTCCTCCTTTTTTCTTTTTTCTCCTTCCCCTTTCCCCTTCCTCCCTCTTCCCCTCTCCTCTCCCTTCCCCCCTCCTTTCTTTTCCCCCTTTTCTCCCTTTCTCCCCCCCTCCTCCTCCTCCTCCTCCCCCTCCCCTCTCTCCCCCCCCTTCTTCCTTCCTCCCCCCCCCCCCCTCCTCCTCCTTTCCCTCTTTTCCTCTCTTTTCTCTTTCCCTTTTTTCCTCCTTCTCTCCTCCTCCCTTTTTCCCTTTTTCTTTTCTTCCCCCTCCCCTCCTCCCCCTTCCCCTTTCCCTCCTCCCTTCCACCCTTCCTCTTTCCCCCTTCCCCCTCCTCCCTCCCCCCCTCCTCTCCTCTCCTTTCTCTTCCCTCCCTCCCCCCTCCTTCCCCCCCCCCTTTCCCTCCTTCTTTTTTTTTCCCCCTCTCCCCTCCCCCCTTCCCCCCTCCCCTTTTTCCCTCTTCCCTTCTTTTTCTTTCTCCCCCTCTTTCTTTTCTTTCCCTCCCCCTTCTCCTTTTCCCTTTTCCTCTTCCCTTTTCCCCTCCCTTTTCCCTTTCCTTTCCCCTCCTTTCTCCCTTCCCCTTTTTCCTTTTTTTTTTTTCTCCCCCTTTCCTCCCTTTTCCCTTTCCCCCCTTTCCTCCCCTTTCCCTCCTTCCCCCCTCCTTTCTCTTCCCTTTCCCCTCCACTTTTTTTTTTCTTCGTCTCCCCTTCCTTCTCTTCCCCCCTTTCCTCCCCCTCCCCTCCCCCCCTTCTCTCCTTTCCCTTTTTTTCCCCCCCCCCCCCCCTCCTCTCCCTCCTTTCTTTTTTTCCCCTTTTTCCCCCCCTTCCCCCCCCCCCCTCTTTCCTTTCCTTTTTCTTCCTCCCTTTCCTTTCCTTCCTCTCTTTTTTCTTTTCCCCCTCCCCTTCTTCCCCTTCCTTTCCCTCCTCTTTTTTCTTTTTCCTTCCCTTCCCTCCCCCCCCTTCTTCCTTCTTCTCCTTTCCCCCTCCCCTCTTTCCCC
>JAMWET010003640.1:145000-152500 GCA_024036415.1 Prochilodus magdalenae | reverse complement strand
AAATGGTGAGCCAGTTGAGAATCTAACCGAGTCGAGTCTTGAGCCTGTTGAGAATGCGATCGAGACGGATCTTGAGCCAGTTGGGAGTGCGACCGAGTCGAATCTTAAGCCAGTTGAGAGTGCGACCGAGTCGAATCTTGAGCCAGTTGAGAGTGCGATCGAGACTAATCGTGAGCCAGTTGAGAGTACAACCGAGTCGAGTCTTGAGCCTATTTAGAGTGCGATCAAGTCGAATCTTGAGCCTGTTGAGAGTACAACCGAGTCGAGTCTTGAGCTTATTGAGAGTGCGATCGAGTCGAATCTTGAGACAGTTGGAAGGCGATCGAGTCGAATCTGGAGCCAGTTGGGAGTGTGATCGAGTCAAACCTTGAGGCAGTTAAGGGTGCGACTGAGTTAAATTTAGAGTCAGTTAAGCGTGCAACCAAGTCAAGTCACAAGTCAGTTTAGCATAAATCAGTTTGAGGCAACTGAGCGTACGGTCGAGTTGAATTGTGAATCAGTTTAGAGAGTGAGTGAGTCGAATCTAGAGTCAGTTGAGAGTCAGTTAGGTGTGTAGTTAAGTGCATACCTCATTTGGAACTTGAGCTGTTAGTCAGCTAACTGGCTAAATGCTACCTCTCCAGCCTATCAAAATGAACACCTCTCCTTCCACCTACCAGGAGCCTTTACATCTACTAAGTCTGGTTTGAGATATCAGTCACGATATCCAGAATTCAAATTTAGAATATGGGTATTTCGTTCCTATCCTGCAGCCTCAGCGCATTCACACAAATCAGAGGCGTATAAATGCAGAACTACCCAGAAAGATACGGCTGATATGAAGGCAAACATGAAAGCAGAAGCGAGAGAGAAAAACAGAAGCTGTGTGTCATCGCTGCTCTACTTTACACACTCGCACACTCGCTCCTGTCCTTTTCTGAGTCCTGTCACCAATCATCACATCACACACACGAGGGTGGAGGGACACCTCGGCCATACGAAAGGTCTAATGAAGGCCTGTTGTGAGTGACATCTACATCTCTCCATCACCATCCCTTCAACACCCTCCGTACCCGAAGAGCCGCGGCCGGGAAATCAGCCGGACAGGGTGGTGATGAGTCACTGGGCGAGGAGCACAGAGCAATCAGGCTGGAGAGTGGATCAGATAGGTCTGCTCCAGTCACAGCACATGTACAGCACACTGAACATCATTCACAGGCCAGTGTTCAAACCATACAACATCAGCTCGAGCCTATCCGTCAGCGTGTTAAGCACATCTGGAGTCATAGAGGCAAGGTTGAGAGTCAACTGATTGTGAGTCGAGTCCAAACTGAGTTAAATTGCGAGTCATTTAAGAGCTCGTCCGAGTCAGCAAAACACCCATTCCCGCCGGGTGTTAGTTAAGCATTAGATAGTTAAGAGTGTGATAAAGCTGAATCTTGAGTCACTTAAGCATGCAGCCGAGTCAAATCTTGAGTCAGTTAAGCGTGAAGCTGAGTCAAATCTTGAGTCAGTTAAGCGTAAATCTGTTTGAGCCAACCAAAAGTACGGCTGAATTGAATCATGAATCAGAGTGTGACAGAGTTTGAAAATAGAGTCAGTTGAGAGTCAATTTGGAGTTAAATTGCGAGTCCGTGTCAGCAAAGCACCCATTCCAGTCGGGTGTTAGTTAAGCATGCACTCGAGTCGAGTCAAGAGACAGCTGAGAGCCAGTTGAGAGTGTGACCGAGTCGAACCTTGAGGCAGTTGAGTGTGCCCGAGTCAAACCTTGAGGCAGTTAAAAATGTGACCGAGTCGAACCTCGAGGCAGTTGAGTGTGGCCGAGTCAAACCTCGAGGCAGTTGAAAGTGTGACAGAATCAAACCTTGAGGCAGTTGAGAGTGTGACCAAGTCAAACCTTGAGGCAGTTGAGAGTGTGACAGAGTCAAACCTTGAGGCAGTTGAGAGTGTGACCGAGTCAAACCTTGAGGCAGTTGAGAGTGTGACCGAGTCAAACCTTGAGGCAGTTGAGAGTGTGACCGAGTCAAACCTTGAGGCAGTTGAGAGTGTGACCGAGTCGAACCTTGAGGCAGTTGAGAAGGTGACCGAGTCGAACCTTGAGGCAGTTGAGAGTGTGACCGAGTCGAACCTTGAGGCAGTTGAGAGTGTGACCGAGTCAAACCTTGAGGCAGTTATGCGTGCGACCAAGCCATAGCTCGAGTCAGTTAAGTGTAAATCAGTTAGAGCCAACCGAGAGTACGGCCGAGTTGAATCATGATTCAGTTTAGAGTGTGACCGAGTTTGAATATAGAGTCAGTTGAGAGTGTGACCCAGAGTCAGCTACGTGTGTAGTTAAGTGCACACCTCATTTGGGAATAGAACCATAGAACATCAGCTCGAGCCCATCCGTCAGCGTGTTAAGCACATCTGGAGTCACGGAGGCAAGTCCAGGTTGAGAGTCAACTGATTGTGAGTCGAGTCCAAATTGAGTTGCAAGTCATTTAAGCGCTGGTCCGAGTCAGCAAAGCACCCGTTCCCGTTGAGTTACCCGTTAAGCATGCACCTGAGACGAGTCAGGAGTCAGCTGAGGCCCCAAGTGACTTGAGTCATAAGTCACTGCTCTGTCTGATCCACTCACACCAGCACACTAACACCGCACTAACACACCATCACCACGTCAGTGTCACTGCAGTGCTGGGAATGATCCACCACCCGCATAGAAGGACCACAGCAGTCCAGCGTTCAGGAAGTGACCAGTGATGAATGGCGTTGAGGAAGGCTGTGCAGTGACCCTATGGGCTACAGTGACGGTAACAGCAGCCCCACGCTCAGCTCCACTATAGAGGTGTTTCTGATAAAGTGGCCAGTGAAAGGAAGCACACAGAAAAGGAGAGCGAGGAGACAGCAGGAGGTACATGAACAGCTGCAGGGCTCTACAGGGAGGAGGTGTCTGCGCAGTCAGATGTTGGGAGGTGTGAGGGTGTGGGTGTTTGCTGACGTTTGAAAGTCTTCCCCGAACACACTGGACGCTGCTGCGTTTGACCGTGTTAGTGGAGCTGGTGTTCGTTAAACCTTAGCAGCCACCTGGGACACCCCGACTCCCCAAACACGCGGCTCCCCTCCCCGGAGGTGGAGTGTTTATGTTAGTGCAGGGTAGTTTACATAGGGCCGTATGAGCTGGAGGGTGAACAGTATACAGTCACGGTCAGATCAAAGCCTCACATCTCCAGCATCATCTACCGCTCCCACACTGCCTCAACACACCAGCTGCTCTCCCAACATCTGAAGACCAGTACACCCAAATCAGTCCAAGCTGCCAGGAATAGGAGCGCTGCACTCGCTTTCCCGCGGAAAAGAGGGATACAGAGGAAACTGGAAACTGTATTACGTCAACGAGAGAGAGAAAAAGAGAGAGAGAGAGAGAGAAAAAGAGAGAGAGAGAGAGAGAGAGAGAAAAGAGAGAGAGAGAGAGAGAGAGAGAGAGAAAAGAGAGAGAGAGAGAGAGAGAGAGAGAGAGAGAGAGAGAGAGAAAAAGAGAGACAGAGAGAGAGAGAGAGAAAGAGATACAGAAAGAGAGAGAGAGAGAGAGAGAGAGAGAAAGAGACAGAGAAAGAGACAGAGAAAGAGAGAGAGAGAGAGAGAGAGAGAGAGAGAGAAAGAGAGAGAGAGAGAGAGAGAGAAAGAGAGAGAGAGAGAGAGAGAGAGAGAGAGAGAGAGAGAGAGAGAGAGAGAGAGAGAGAGAGAGAGAGAGAGAGAGAGAGAGAGAGAGAGAGAGAGAGAGAGAGAGAGAGAGAGAGAGAGAGAGAGAGAGAGAGAGAGAGAGAGAGAGAGAGAGAGAGAGACAGAGAGAGAGAGAGAGCGCGCATCATCTGGTTCTCTGGTTGGCCAGTCATTTCAAAGAGAAAGACAAATGTCACCCTTTATAACATTCTCTATCTCTCCATCTATCCCTCCTTCCAGCCTTCCTTATATGGTAAAGCGAGAGAGACAGAAAATGAAAGACAGAAAAAGAGACAGACTGAAGGAGAAACAGTACAGAGAGAGAAAGAGGAGAAAAAAATGAAATAATGAAAGAGACAGACTTAAAGAGGTGAAGAAAAAAAGAACGGGAATAAAAGAGAAACTGTCACTCGCTAGCTGGCCAGTCATATCTTTCTCTCTCATTCTCTCCTTCTCTGTCACTTCCTTCCTTCTGGGGGTCTTCCCTCTTGAGAACAGACTGAGATAAAACAGAAGACTGTTTCAGAAAGAAAGAGAGATAATGAGAGAGGAGACAGAAGAAAGAGAGACTCTATAAATCTCTCCCTCTCTTCTTTAGATCACGCTTTCCTTTCTTTAGGCCTCCACTCTTTTCTCTTCGCCTGTCTTTGTTTCTTTCCTTTCTTCCAGTTTCATCTCTCTTTCCTCTATACTGCTCTCTCTCTCTCTCTCTCTCTCTCTCGTAACTGGATCCTCTCCACAGGTGCGGTACAGGAGGATTCCTCTCCAGACTGCAGCAGTGTCCCAGCGGACCCCCAGGAGGAGGAGGAGGAGGAGGAGGAGGAGCTCGGTCACAATTCACCCCACCACTGCGGAGACACCAGCGTCTCCATGGAGACACTCACCACGGAAACACTCATAAGCCCGAGTCTGAGGGGGGCCGGGGGTGGGGGGGGACGCAATAACTTCTCCTCACCGGGGGCAGATATTAAACATCCTCCCGAGGAGACAGCGGGGTCAGAGGCAGCCGAGGAAGGTCAGTTCGTTTGTCCGCCTCACAAACAGGCCTGAACGCCGCAGCAGGTACGAGCACCTCGTTAGGAACGGGGGCAGCAGCGTGACCTCGGTATGGAGCTGTGGAGGTTCCTAACGGTGTCCTGTGATAACCCATCCCATGCAGCTTGAGCATCCTCACACAGTTCCTGCAGATGGTGCGGTAGGGGTGGAGGTGGAGGGACACCAGGCCTTCTGGACGTGGTGCTGACCACGGTGCCTCCACACACGGATTCGTTGGGCGTCTCCACCAAGACTAAAGCGGGACTCGTCACTGAAGATGACCCGCTGCCATTCGGAGTCACTCCATGACAGTCTGGTACGACACCACTGCACCGTCTACCAATGGTGCTGCAGGACGCTGCTCAGGACGTCTGATGGAGGACACCACCGCTCGATGGATGTCCGCTATCGTGTCAGTGCCACTGCAGTGCTGAGAATGATCCACCACCTACATAATGCCTGCTCTGTGGTGGTCCTGTGGGGGTCCTGACCACTGAAGAACAGGGTAATACAGTACACAGTGAAACAGATGGACCACAGTCTGGTCCTGTAGAACCTCAGAGTGTCCTGTATGGTCAGTGGAGCTGAGTGTAGATATTAAAGTGCGGCTCAAATGTAGACCACGTTCTGCTTCCCTGCTACTGAGACACTGTGACCCTCACACCGCCCGGGTGTGTGCGGGTGTCTGATTCGCACATTTTGATTCATTCTGGAACAATGCAGGAACGGAAAAGTTCTGCCCAGATTCATCACTGTCCTTCCGCCCCTCAGGGGCCGCAACCTTGATGATGCACAAGCGCGGAACCACCGAGCGCCCTCCTTCCTCCCCTCTCGCTGTGCCGAGCGGTAGTTAGACAAATTTAGCTTGTAGAAACGAGCACAGGCGAAAACGGTGGCTACGGAGCAGGCTTTACTGTAACCCCGCCTCCAATCACAACCTCGCGACTGTGCGGACGTTACGGCACACGCCACACTACGCATGTGTCGGGTTATTATGGCTGGGTTCATGTAACGCATGGGTTGCTTTGACTGGTCGGACCTGAACCAGCTGTAGACGTGTTCAGCCCCCCCCCCTTCACGTTTCGATGCGGCAGCATGGTTAGTAACGTAAGCTAGTATGTTAGCCTGTTAAGGCTTGGGATGGAACAGGTTTAGTTTTGTTGCTATGCCTTTAAGACTGATCTATGTAAATGAGCTGTGCGCTGATTGGCTGTCCTGTGTTGTGCAGAAGCACTCTGAGCTGAAACTTAGAACTTCAGTGTGAGTGGGTGGGGCTAAACTACTAGTGGCTACTAATACTACTGTAAGCTTGAGACTTGGCTGCAAGCACTTCACTGCTGGGGCGACTGCTGGGGCGACTGTTGGGCCGACTGTTGGGCCGACTGTTGGGCCGACTGTTGGGCCGACTGTTGGGCATGGCGCAAAAGCTGACAACAACTGGATCCTATAACACGGTGTAAACTTGTAACTTCAGTCTGAGTGGCTGGGGCTAAACTTCTAATGGCCACTACGACAATTGGGGGCGACTGTTGGGGCGACTGTTGGGGCGACTGTTGGGGCGACTGTTGGGCATGGCGCAAAAGCTGACATATGAATCCTATAACCCGGTGTAAACTCAGTCAGAGTGGGTGGGGCTAAACTACTAATGGCCACTACTACTACTTTAGGATTGAGACTTGGCTGTAAGCACATTGCGTTGGGCCACTGACGGGCCACTGACGGGCCACTGACGGGCCACTGACGGGCCACTGACGGGCCACTGACGGGCCACTGACGGGCCACTGACTTGGCTGTAAGCACATTGCATTGGGCCACTGTTGGGCATAGTGCAAAAGCTGACAACAATTGAATCCTATGACACTGTGTAAACTTGTAATTTCAGTCTGAGTGGGCGGGGCCAAACTACTAGTGCACAGTTATTTAGGCTTGCTGAGACTTGGCTGTAGCATGTCGCTGTTGGGCTGTGGGGCATTGCACAAAGCTGAAAACAACAGAACCTCTTGACACCGCACATCTTGCCGCAGCGAGCTAAACGTCAGTGTGAGTGGGTGGTGGACAGAGTAGTTAAGCCCTGCTGAGACTTGGGTTGTCGGGCTGGTGTCACCGAATCCCATGCAGCAAAATTCCACTGCTGTGCCATGCATCCCACTGAAAACTACATATCTGAAAGAACAGTGGTGAATCTTCAGCGTTCCGCAGCTCAGCACCACGATCCCCTATCTCCGTCAAGCTCACTGTGGATAAGAGCCTCTGCCAAACACGTGAATGTGCAATTCCCTGTTGATCGAGTCACACACAGACGCCCTACAGTCCTCATCCTGGAATGTGGGAGCGACGTCAAGAGAAATCCGGACGGGAAGGCCACAGTCAATAAGTCAGCTGGATTCATTTCCATGTACTAGAGAAGACACTCGGGATACAAGATCGGAATGCATGCCCAGATCGGAATGCATGACGTTACCGGGTTCGATGAATATAAATAAGCAACCGTTTGAATTCCGGTCCGGAATATTACAGAGACGCTTGCATTCCATGTTCGGCTGCAGCGCGCTAGTACTGCGTCGTGTGCTCACTGCCTCCACACACGGTCAGCTTCAGATCAGATCCTACAGAAAAGCCAGGGATAAGTTTGGCCCGGTAAGGAAACCGAACCCGAGCATAAAAATTCCAGGACCGGCGCACGGAAAATATCGGCATCGGCTTCCCGTGTCGGAGCAGCCGTACTCGTTAGCTCTGAAAACAAACAAACAGTATTAAGCTGTTAAATGAGGCTCGCAGCATCTCTGC
>JAMWET010003640.1:100000-135000 GCA_024036415.1 Prochilodus magdalenae | reverse complement strand
CTGTCCTGTCAACAGTTGGAGACTAGTTGCCGAGGCAGAACAGGAACGACAGCTTTGGCTGAACATCAAATGTCAAGAACCAGAAATCTCAAATACACAGATTGTGGTTGAAAGGTCGGGGTCCCAAAATCTGGGTTCATTTGGACCGTACATTTAGAGAACACTCGATGTATGGTGAATAAGCAAGAGCGACAAAGAGCTACACCTTTAATCCAGCCGAGAGACCAGCCTGTACGTGTATTTTAGAAAGGTGTTAGTTTGACAGGGGCTCAGAGTCTTTGGTAAGCTTCGTTGACTCGCAAGGGCATCGCTGGCCTGGCTGATCGATGCCAGATCAATACAGCAAAGCCCAGGATGACTCTCAGACAACAGATGGACACATTAAGGACAACCGTGTGTGTGGTGGGGTGGGCACGGAGAGTAGGAAGGACAACACTGAACACGGCTCCGTTTCACCCGACACAAGCCAAGGTTGCTAAACGGAATGATTTCAGCTCAGTGTCGGTGTGATTATCCCGCGATTCTCCGTCTGAGTGGCTGCTCCGGCGAAGGTCAGGAAGAGCGAGCCTAATCAGAAACGGAATAAACGGAAAGACACGTGCTTCGCTGTCGAAAAGAAGACCCGCTTCAATATCTCGCCCGTGAAGAGCAGGCGACGCCGCGATGGCATAATGAACCGTATCGCACCTAAATAGATCCAATCTATTATATCACCCGGAGTACGGAGCGAAACCAGTCCGAGGGATACACTGAGGAGGCTGATGAGAGTCGGAAACCGCTGTGTCATCACAAGTAACTTCTGCATTAGAACTTCCCTGGCCAGCGAGCGTGCACTCACACACACTCACACACACTCACACACACTCACACACACCGGTGTTGTTGCAGCAGGAAGCAGGAACCACCGGCATGCCATATTCATGAGACAGCATCAGAGCTTTTAAAACTCTCTCCTGGGTTCTAGAGCTACACACTCAGTGATGCACGCTCGCACGCACATGCACACTCACAGTTATTTCTTCTTTCCATTTTATTTATACCCATCATCTAAAGCACAGCTGCACCCAGAAGGAGGTGTGGGAGTGCGGTGCTGTTGGGAAGGAAGATAAAGGTGACCAGGATCAATAACTGATGATAGATTTAGACTGATATGATCAATATTTATTGAGCTACACATACAGAAGTCTGTCTCTCAGTATGGCGTCGGGCCGCCGTGTTTGCTAACCCAACATGCCAGACGTCTCGGTATGGAGCTGTAGAGGTTCCTAATGGCGCCCTGGGATAATCCATCCCATGCAGCTTGAACATCCTCACACAGTTCAGTATCAGTCACTGCAAGTCTTTTAGGCCATTTCCACACTCTTCCGAATACTTCAGTCCGCACCCAGGACTGATACTAGGCTGGCTTGGGTGTGGGGGCGGGGGAGGGGGGCTTAATACTGCTGGTTTGTTGGTGTCCCACACAAAACCTCCATCCAAACTGTGCAATCCCATGCGTCACTTTTCTACCATAGGTTCTCGGTATGGAGCTGTAGAGGTTCCTAATGGCGCCCTGGGATAATCCATCCCATGCAGCTTGAATATTCTCACACAGTTCCTGCAGGTGGTGCGGTAGGGGTGGAGGTGGAGGGACACCAGGCCTTCTGGACGTGTGACAACAAACGGTCCATCTTGGTGCTGACCACGGTGCCTCCACACACGGATTCGTTGGGCGTCTCCACCAAGACTAAAGCGGGACTCGTCGCTGAAGATGACCCGCTGCCATTCTGAGTCACTCCATGACAGTCTGGTACGACACCACTGCCGTCTTTGGCTCTAACAGGATGGAGGACTCATGGAGGACATCACTGCTCAGTCAGGTACAGCGGTAAGGCTCGTCCTTGCCTACGTCTCATGGCTCATGATGTAAAACCTACCCACCAAGTTTGATTCCGTCTGGGTGCAAGTATTGTCACAGCTATTCTTTTGATGAGAAGTGTATGGAGGTGGGTGGAGGAGTGCATGTTTCGGAAGCACTGCATGAGCCTAAAGGAATCCTAAAAGAGTCAGGTTCTGGATGAACCCCTCGCCCCGCACACTGTAGCGCCTTCCCTTCTCCCAACACAGCCGACTCAACTCATCAGCTCATTAACAAGTCCTTTCAGAGCTGCAGGGGGCGTGTTAAAGCAGGGAAGCCATTAAAATGTGCGAGGCAGGGTGCCTCCAGGACCGGAGTCGAGGCACACTGAACTCTACCAACTTCCAAACATGTCTGCCACACTGCTTACAAATAAAGCCACGGAAAAGAAACCGTGCTATTATCTTCCTTGTTTACTGGCTGCTCTGAAATGTTCGAGCCAACGTTCCAACACTGGAGCAAAGGTTTTCCTAAGGCCTTCATGTATCCATGGAGATCAGAGGCTGAACTTCACCCACTATGCCATGCTGATAGGGAAAACCCTCTTGGAAAACTAGTTTAAAGGTGGGGAAGCGTCGGGGAAATGTGGGGAAGCGCGGGAACCACTCCCGGTAATAAATGTTGGGAGACGGAGACAAACCGGAGATCAGGTTGAAAGAGTTTGTCTTTTAATAGCCTGAACAACCGCAGACGGGGTCACGGTGCAGGCCCACGGAGCCCTCCCATCCCAGGCCGTCGGAATAACGCCAGCCGAGAGAATTGGACAGAAAGAGCTGCCGCATTCCCAGCCCCTCAGGGGTGCCAAACTCAATCATGGAACCCAGTGGATGGCATTCCGGAGTAGCGGTTGTGTGTTAAAACCCCCGTCGAGTGCTGTTGGTGTTTACTGCTATTTGGCTTCCCGTTAAATAGGGCGGATTCCTTCTCATTTTCCTCGCGATTAGGCAGGACCTGCTCCAACAGTCTGGCAACCTCGAGCGCCCCACATCAATCTGGCAACCGCATTGCCACTTCGCAGAAGTGCTGGCTGGTTAGCCTGCGGTCACCTACTGAGGAAGCCGTGTGCTTTCCTAGTTGGGAACTAAAACACGTTTAACAGGATTTACGTATTTAAAGCAGATATTAATTCGCAGAGAGGCTGCCGGTAAGTCGCGGTCAGAGGAGGAATAGCAGAGGGCAGCGGTGACTTGAAACGCAGCCAGTTTACACAGAGGGGAACCCTCAGGGGGCCGATTAAGCCTTTAGAGAATCAGTTCTGATAACTACATGCTGTAATCTGTTGTATCTAAACTCTGGGTTGGCTACCACCATCATTAAGAACCAAAACAATCAGGGTTTGACTGCCAGTGGACCAATTTCATGAAACCTCATCACTCTAGACCACCTGGAAGGTCAAGGTACGTCACTCGTATCTTAACTAGCATCGAATATACGCGCTTAATCCGCAACGACCAGCTAATGTTGCCATTCGGACAATTAGCGAGGAGTGATGTCCTCTACGAGTCACCCTGTCAGTGCCAACACCATTGGCAGACGGCTGGACGACGTAGGACTACATGCACACAGACTGCCACGACGACTGACCTTAACACCACGTCACCGTCATCAAAGGCGGCAGTGGTGTCGTACCAGACTGTCATGGAGTGACTCAGAACGGCAGCAGGTCATCTTCAGTGACGAGTCATGCTTTGGTCTTGGTGGAGCAACCAACACCGTGATCAGCACCGAGATTAAGGGTTTCTGGACGCACCATATAGTCAGTAGGCTTGGTGTCACTCCACCCCTACCGCACCATCTGCAGGAACCGTGTGAGGGGTGTTCAAGCTGCATGGGATGGATTATCACAGGACACCATTAGGAACCTCTACAGCTCCATACCGAGGCGTCTGGTATGTTGGGTTAGCAAACACAGCGGCTCATGGCCATACTCCAGACAGACTTCTGTATGTGTAGCTCAATAAATATTGATCATATCAGTCTAGATTTATCATCAGTTATTGATCCTGGTCACCTTTATAAATACCTTTATCAATATACCATATCTTAATTGGTTATAAACTTCTACGTCACGCATGGCGAACTTACCTCACATGGCCAAAACCAAAATAGCGGAAAAGCAGTTCCATTCATTTTATGATAAAGTGGGCGGAGTGACTGAGCAGTGCTGTTCCTCATTCTCTTATGAAAAGCTGACAAGTCAACAAGTCAGACAAAAACATAGTTTACAGAATTCAGGAACTCTGCAGTGTGTGGGGGGGGAACTTCCCCCTGTAAGCAAATTCTGCGCCTACAGAGAGATGTTTAAGCAGCTCTCCTGATAACACGCAAATCCCTCATTACTGTAATGACTCGATTCAAATGCCATGCAAATGAGCTGAGAGTTCTGATCAAGACACAGATACTGGACTGACCTGCCGGCCATCCATCCACTATCCCTCAGAACTTTATTTACAAGGAAGAACGGAAGCCAAACTTGAGGGGAACGGGAGACACCCCTGCCCTTCACCCTCACTTCACCCCGCTCTGAAACACTTTGGTTGGCTGCCCGGCACCACTAGGGGAATGATTAAAATATGAGCGCGAGTTAAATGGCCATGTCATCTCCATGAATCTCTGAAGCTGTAAAAGCATCCGGAGATCTGACATCTGCTGAACAAGGAGGAGAGAAAGAGTGCGTGTATGTGGGGGTGGAGAGAAGGATGATGGAGGAGGAAACGCTCGTCCTTTCGGCAATTTCTTCCTCGTTTAAGCTCCCGAGTCCAAAAATGAGAGGATGAAGGATTATGTTTATGACCATCTCGAGGAGGCCGATGATTTATATGAACACCCCCTGCTGTTCACCTCCACAAGCTCGATAAAGGAGAACCGGTGTGGAGTAGCGATGCTCAGTAAAGTCTAAGCTGGCCTCCGAAGTGCAGAGCCACATCAGGCAAGGCTTAGTTTCAGTAGCAGTAGTACCCAATGGATTAGATCCCAGTTCCACCCAAGTCCCATGGTGGAGACGACCAACGAATCCGTGTGTGGTTTGTTGTCACGCGTCACATGTCCAGAAGACCTGGCATCACTCCACCTCCACCCCTACCGCACCACCTGCAGGAACTGTGTGAGGATATTCAAGCTGCATGGGACGGTTTATCACAGGACACCATGAGGAACCTCTACAGCTCCATAACGAGACGTCTGTTATGTTGGGTTAGCAAACACGGCGGCCCGACGCCATACTGAGAGACAGACTTCTGTATGTGTAGCTCAATAAATATTGATCATATCAGTCTAAATTTATCATCAGTTATTGATCCTGGTCACCTTTATCTTCCTTCCCAACACCACTGCTACCCCACACCTCCATCTGGGTCTCTTGATGATGGGTGTATGTTTGGTATCGGGGTTTCCCTGACGTATTTAGAATTGACCTACAATGAACCTACAGAATTGGTGACTCTAGATGTATCAGTAAAGCCAACTAGCCAAGTTAAATACGTTATGACATTAGATTAGCTAGCATCGTTAAAACAGCTAGCTAGCAGCAATGTTTGTACACACGCTTCACTGATATGCTCAGCAGCTCCAGATGTTCTAATGTTGCTAGCAAGCTAGGATGGACACTTTCATAACCATAGGCTAAATTGGGGTGGCTTAACTCACTAACTGTGTGGAATGGATGGCATTCATGAGTCAGACGGGAGAGTTAGCGGCTAGGTGAGTCACAATGTCACAGGACTTTGTGAAACCAATGAAATGCAGACATGTCTTTTGACACGGATGTGAACCAACGCTACGCATGATACAGCTGGCATCCTGAACAGAGAAAGCCGGATGGGTGGCCACCCTATAGCTAGCCAACATGGCTGAAGGCATCATCTGAACAACACTACAGTGAAAACAAAAAGAGGATGATATGGAGAAATAGAGTATTATCAATAAAGCCCAGCGTATTTGCAGCCATGTTTGCTGGGCTGTAGTGTTAAAAGCTCATTAATCAGTCGTGTGTCTCCATTATTAAAAACCCTCCCCCCACAAAAAAGGATTCCCAATCAATACAACACAAATACAGTCTATAATTAAGACTGTGGACTAATTGTGTCCATCCCTTGGCGAAAACACCACCATTACTCATTAGGCCGAGTGGGGCTTCTGCCAGTGCTCTGTAAAGCTCATCCATTGACAAACTCACACGTATCTGTGGGAAGAGCACAGATAGGTCAATTGCAAGGTCAGCCTTTCGGCGTGAGCAGGGTTTGTTCGTTCCGGCTCCTGCCGTAAAAACAGAGCCCACTTCGGAACGGGCTGTTAGAAGCTCACACTCCTCTCCTCGTCACTAAGTGCATTCCTGTATTTCTTTTCAATAAACCTGTTCTCTCTTTAGCCCCCCCCCGCCCCTCTCGCTCGTCCTCTGGCTCAGACTCTAATAAACACTGCAGCCTTGAGGTCTGGCCCATGGGCCGGTGTGGCGGGGGTGTGTGTGTGTGAGTGTGTGGAGGCCGAGGCTAGTTATGTGGGGGGTTGGGGTGGAGATTTTGAATACACCAATGACAAACATCCCTCAAACAAAAGCAAGCAGGTCATGAGAATGAGGGGTGGAGAGGAGAGGGAGGGAGGGAGGGAGGGGAAGCGCAATGGAAGACTGTTGTTTTTAGGACAGCTTCATACCCCTGTAGTTACGGGGCCTGATTTATAGCACGCTGTGTATGTGTGCTCGTATTTAGCGCTTTGCGGGGACCAAAGCTCCTCATGATGATGGGAAATCGTGAACTGTCCTTGCAGGAAGCTGGTTCCCTATCTGGATAAGCAAGAACATAATGTTTCAAGGAGAACACAGTGAACTGTATGTGCACTGGTCAATGACCATGGAGTCACATATTTACTGGAATGACCGGGGTTTTAATATGGGAGCTGCCGCCCTATTCAAACAATGGGACTGGATAGGACAGGTCTTTAAAATGCTCTTAAAGAGCAAAAAGTGGCCAAACCACTTCTCTGAAAAGCAGTCTGGAGAAGGTAGCCAGTGTCTTTGTGTGTCCCGGTCCAGAACGACTTCATATAGGTCTGAACGATTAGGGCAAAATACCCCATTGCGATTTAGCTGCTACTACTACCACCTATAAATTAGGACCCAGGCCAAGACGACTAGTGTACCCACGTTTCCTGGCTTGAGACCTCAATGTAGCCAGTTAAAATGCCAAACTGCCAGTCAATTATGGTTGGGTTCATGTACACATGCACATGGGCCCAACTCATCTACCATGTTAATAAGGGTGAACTATGCTACTTCAAACGTGTTGGTTAATAGCCATAGACCATTACAAGAATTGCACCTCTTGTATTTAGTAAACTGCATCTTTTCTAATTGTGATTTCAGTTGGAAAGCGACTCATCTCGCTCATCTGCTGCGCTCCCTTCACTGGCTTCCAATAGCTGCCCGAATCAGATTTTAAGCCCTCAGGTTTGCTTAAAATGGTCAAGAATGGACCAGCTCCTCCCTACCTTACAGGAACGGTCAAAAGTCAAACTGTACCTCGAGTCCTTTGAGCATCATGTACAGCTTGGCTTGACTTGGAAGTCAAGTGTCCAAACTCGTCTTGGTCCTGGAGCCAAGATGGTGGAATGAACTTCCAGCGGACTCTCTCTCGCAGTCTTCAAACCCAGACTGAGGACCTTTCTTTGGGGGCCACTCTAAGTGAGCGCTAATCTAGGTGTATATATAAATGCGTGTTCTGCTGAGCTTAGCTTATCCTCTCTCTGGGTACAAACACTGGCTTGGGATTGCCAGGTATTGCCCTTCTGCTGCGTGTTCGTCTTCCTAGGTATCAAAACTGGCCCTTGTTCAGGCAGCGCCTAAGCTCAAAGCGGGGTGTAGACTCGAAGCTATTTGCCAGGATGCATTCTCTTGACTAAATAACAGGCACAGTGTTATGATGCCTCTCTGTAATGAAAAAGTAGAACTCAATTCAGTCTACATGTTCTCACATGCAAACCTGGCTTGCACACAGGAACCAGCCAGTCGCCCACACCATTACCGAAATTGGAAAACTGCAAAAAGTATCCGTATTGGCTAGTCCGGATGCGGGGCTAAAATACACATCGAGATGACGGTCAGGGTTGGTTGTAGAAACGACACAACAGACGTCAATGAAAGTACCCACAAATATAGCAATACCAACTTTGGTGTGCACGCATGTTACAGGTCAGGCGTCCATGATGCGCAACCAGCAGAGGCAGGCCATCCAACACACACTACACCCACCTGTTTACACTCCACCTCCACATGCACTCCAGGCTGGACGTTGCGTGCAAGTGTGCGCTTTTGTGTGCCCCGTGTGTGTGTGTGTGTGTACGTTACTTATTTTCACAGCACTAAATGAGGTCAATCTGCTCCCCCCTTGCCCTCCCGGCGGTCTCCCAGCCCCCACCTCTCTTACTCATTTCTCTCTCTCTCTCTAACACACACACACTTGATGCATTCACACAGAGCGACGTTACTACAGTAGCCCGCCTTGGCTTTCAACTTATTAAAGAAAAACCCTCCACGTCTCCATGGTAACTGCCTCAAGCCTTTATGACCCCAAGTCACATGATCAGCGCTCATGACGAGCGCTCAATTCCTACGTTCAGGAAGGCTTCAGGTGGGAAAATAAAGGGTTCTCTTTTAGACTGCAGAGTTGGGGTGTTGGGCACACCCAATTCATCCTGAAGGGGAGTCTCCTGCTTCGTCAGAGGTGAGCAATATGGCTAAAGTAGGTTTTATGGTACACAATGACATATTTTTATTATTCTGGCATCTAATGGCAAAGTAGTGCCACTGTTTGATAAATTACATCAATGAACCAAATTACTTGCACTTGAATTTTCCCAACCCACAACATTTTCCTCATACTGTACATCTATCTGTCTATCTGTCTGAAAAGCTATGTTAGAGCTCCTGTGCTTTTAAGCCCCACCTCCTGATAAGTCCAGTGTGCTCTGAGTGGTCAGATCATCCACTATGTTCTGACTGGTCAACCAACATTCCACTACAAACCCCTCCCCCACCACCATGTCTGTTTCTACAATGGGGATGGTTCTGTCGTAACAGTTTGAGCCAGTGTCCGATCCAGGAGGACAAGTTAGTAGGCCCAATCCACTTATCCCAAGGAAATTCCAAGGAGGAAAGTGGTTTCAGGGGGGGTGGGGGGCACGTACTCTGGGCTTTAGAACTTTGCCGACCATTAACATGCACCAAAAGCTCTGTAGCACACTAATGGAAAGGGTAAGAACCGGAAAGGCGTAATAGGCCCCTAATCAAAACAGGAGGATCACAATACCAATACGTCCGACCGACCGGAGTTCGGAATTAGTTATCGATATGATGCAAACTTTGTTTTTTAATGAAACCTTTGACATTCCTCTTTAAAGGAATTGTTTATGTTTGCAGAGGCAAAAAGCTCCCAGGGTGCCGAACTAAACGGATGAAGAGAGGAAGCAAACAACAGGGGCCTTTTTCCGAACAAACCTCAACCCCCCCGCCTGACTTACCGCCGCTGCTTCCTTCATAAATAAAACAACCCTTTTGTCTTCTTATTCCAGTTTCCCCTCCCTCTGCGAAGTGCGGCTGACGTACTGTGAAACACGCTCGGGCAGAAAAAGGTCCACTCCATGAATAAGTCAAAGGACCAAATTGCGTTTCTGGAGCGGCCGAGAAACTTGACGTCCTTCCTCTTGGCAGGAACAAAAAAAAGGACTTTTCCCACCATGTCACTGCGATTTGCACAGCGATCCCCATGAGGCCAGGGGACACAAAGATAAAGACGTGTCTCACTCCCGACACACCCCCGCCCTCCGCAGCTTAGTGCCTTGGTGGAAGAGCAGCCACAAGGTGGAGGATCTCATTCACCAACATGACACCAGGTGAATACACCTACTGAAAGATTTAGCAGCCAAGGTAACCGGAGTTACCGGTTAGCCTATGTAGGCACCAGTGGGCTAGCCAAGGGCAAAATAGGACATGGTAAGATATGATCAAAGAAAGCCGACCTAAACACACTTCCAGTAGCGCTTGATTGGGCTGAGTGTTTAATTATGGCAAATTTTGACAAATAAAATCCAAAATGATTTGAGGCCCATTTGCTATATAAAATAATGATGTTATGTCAAAGTTAAAGATGGTTCTCCAATTCCCCATTTCAACAATATGCTATATACTGTTAGCTCAACTTACTACTAGGCCTAATTAATCGATTAATCGAAGGACACCATTTTCAAATCGCAAGACCTGCAGTTCTTATCATAGTCAACTAACAAATTGGTCGTAACTAATCTGAAGTAGTTTAAAAATGTTTACCTAATAACTTGAATTATTAGATGAGCTTGACCAATCATAAACAACCCCTTTGATTAGCCTATGTACTAGAACACAACCATCTTTAACTGGCTGTCAGACATATTACCTGGCTACATTAAAGCCTCAAGCTAGAATACATTAATACACTTGTCGTCTTGGCCTATAAAATGTAATGTATAGATATTCATAGCTGTTAAATAATAGCAGTCAAAATATTGGTCAGAAAAACCGTGGTTAGGTACGTTGCCCAACTTGTTCAGCTCAAATCATTCTATAATAACCCAAGACTACCTTACCCACCTACTTCTTGAAGAAGTCGTATGGTCACTTATTGCTCTTTGAAAGCATTAACAAAACCCATTATCCTCTCTCTCTCTCTAGTCTCTCTCTCTCTCTCAATGAGGCACAACCATCATTCCATCCAGCAGCCTACTTTCCATCAAACCAAATTGTTTTATCCTTCTGTTATTTATTGGCCTTGGCTTCCTGTAATTGGTCCCACAGCAGTCCAAACCATCCAAAATGAGATTGCACTCTGCAAACAAACCGAACCATGGCTCTCTTTGATCCAGACCAAGACCATGTCTTTAGGTCAAAACCAATTTGGTAATTTGGTCCCAAACATGGCTTAAGGCACCTTCTTGTTTAGTTCGGATCAAACTGTAAAAGTCCCATGGTCCAGACCAAACAAGGTAGGCATGTGGCAGCCTAAAAGACTCTTCCCGGCTGGAAAAACCAGCACTGACCAGCATCGTCATGGTGGTTGACCAGCATACCAGCATTCCAAATACAATGTATGCTGGTTTTGCTGGTTTTTCTAGCAGGGTGGCCGGGTGTTTGTATGTATATATACGTACGTATGTATGCATATATATATACGTATATACACACACACGCACGCACATATCTTCTGAGTTTAGTTATGCAATGCTATGAGAACAAAATACTCATAAATATGAAAAATGATAGGTTTTAATAAGTCTTTAGGGTCTATTTGACCTTACAACACCCTGCATGCATCCCTCCAACATGAATAGAAAAAAAAGAATATATTAAAATATATATTTAGCCAAAACTTTATTATAAAACTAATATTAATCGCTGTTTCAAACATCAGGTAACACATTTATGACCATTTGGTGGAATACCTGACTGTGAGGGAGCTGGGCGGACGTCACCTCCACTGTAAATAATTCTGACTGAGTTTCTGTAGAACCAAGCGTTTCAGCCCAGACCCCTACGAATGACTCTCGGATAAATGGGGGAAACGAGCGAGATTCTCTTCCAATGAAGCGGACAGATCGATAAATGTATCGATACTTTGGAAACTTGTGGCGTGAAGTCGTTTATTCGGCTTTATTAGTCAGTTAGCCGTTAGCATCGGTTAAATCTCCTCATGTTCTGACTGGGGAATAAACTGGAGCTCGCACGCGCCGTCAAATCGGAATTTCAAAAATTAACGGTCGCCACCCTGTTGCTCTCCGAAGCTCCGCGGTTAGCTGCGGCTAAATCCGTTCACCGCGATTCGGTGAAGTGGAAACGGCACGAATACGAGAAGGAACATTGGAATGACCAAGAGGGATGGATACGGGAAAGGTAAGGGAAGTGTCTGTTGCTTCCTCGTCTCCATTTCAGAGAAGCGGCAGTATCGCTACACCTGCCAACAACACCTCCAGGAAAAAAACAGCTACCTTGCTTGGCCACACCTCAGGCTGGAAAACATGGCGAAAGACCGAAACCGAACAAGCCATCAAACCGAGAGTGAAAGTCTGAAATAGGCGCGGAAAGTATGGCTAAAACGAGTTAGGTTACACGATTAACTTGGCCAAGTTGTTTCCATTTTCCAGTTTCTGGTTGGAATGTTCCCGTTCCACCATAAATGTCGCAGCAGTTACGTTCTGGAGCCCCATTTAAGGTGGAACGGGAGAATTCCAATCAGCTGATTCCAAGCAAAAGTTGACAGAAATGGGATCTGAAATAAGGACTTCTCTAACACCGTGACATTCCTACCTTGGAAGACAAGGAAGAAGGCGAAGACGGCGAGCCCCGTTGAGCTGAAAGGAGAATCCCACAGCATGTTGTCCTGTCTGTGCCTTTAGTCCGTCTACTGACTCGAAACAAGCCGGAATCCTCAGTTTAGTGGCTTAGAAACAGGTAACATCCACTTCCTGACACAGCTCTGTCTCTAGTCGTCGGCTTCCTCGCGTCCTTAACTGGCTTAGTCTCGAACTGCGCTCTTAGCCTACAGTACACTGTCTCCTCTCAGGGCTGGTGGACTTTTAACACAGCTCCGCCTGACTCCTCTTCGCCGGGTGTGAGTGAGACTGAGCTCTGAACCGAAACTCACACACACATAGACACACAATGTCTGCACTCCGGTGATGTCACGTCAACGTCACGCCCCGAAAATCACCGAACAATCCTAGTCGGTTAAACTCTGGGACTTCCTCAAACAGGCGGCCATAACTGCTCCATATTCCTATTAGCTGCCTATTAAGAACTCATATATGACACGGTTTTAAAGGTGTGCCTGACAGGTACACGTGACGTCACTGCGCTCGCAGGTTACCGCTGATTCATTTCCTCTTTGCCGGAATACCTGCAAAATCTTAAAGTAAATTTGCCCTGGAGCATAATTAAGCTCATAGTCAGCGCCATACTGGAATCGTATTGGCTTTGGTACCACGTGATTTGCTGTAATTTAGGATATGGGCCGTAGAGTGTCAGCCAACTGGATATCAGGTTATTAAGACTATTAGCCAGCAGAATGGCACATTTTTAGCCTTGTGATTTTGTAATAACATATCGTCGCTATCCAAAAAACATGTATCTCCAGTTATGTCCATTTTGACTTTTATACATCATTTGAACACAGCAGCTGCTGTTTACACTGTGTGAGAATAGCATGATGAATGGACCAAAAGAAATGGCCCAAAAGTGTTTGGAAAGACGTCTGGTTCCATTGACTTGCATTAAAATTAAAAAAGGCTTTTGGCCTCTCCTATAAAGTTTTGGAGATACTTGTTTTTCTCTGGACAGCGACAATATATTACCCTGTTCTTCAAATCGTGATCATTTCCCCAAAGGAAAACCTGTAGTCATTGTCACATAGGAAGTGCAAGGTAACACTGCTGTACTCAAAACAATAAGACATTCAATGACTTTCAATGGTTGCAGCAATGGCTTGCGACACCCCACTGCAGAGTGATACTGGTGTCCAGCGGAGGCACACCACAGGTGCGGCTAGTGGACACACCAGCCTGGCTAGTGGGCTGCTGTACTAGCAATAGGGTAAATCAAATCATTACACCAAAATCCTGGCGATATCCAACAATCTGGACTAACATTATCTCAGGCTGTTAGTGGTCAGTACGCAACTTCAGGTACACAACTTCACTTCTGTTAACATGTTTTTTCCCATCAAATACTGACGCTCCAGATTTAGTGCGGATGTGCTTTGCTTTGTGGTGTCCCATCTGTAATCAGGTTTCTGCAGTTATCTAAATATAATAAGTGGTCATGTAAACAGCAGCATATTCTGATGATATTCTTGATCTTGATCAGATTAAGGCTTGAGAATTTGATTATGAAAACTAATAATGAGATATATAGCTCAGTTTCTCAGTGCACGTATACCATTACTCTGATTTCTTTCAGGTTTCTTGTTCTGCACATCAGAAAACAGGACCTGTAACCTGAAATAACAATCGCAAGAAGGCAACAAAACAGCGATGGTGAAACCAACTACACGCCTGATATAATGAAAGCTTTAGTTATGCTTCATCTTCTAGCTGATGTGTGTTCTTATTTTCAGCTAAGGTGACTCATTGTTTTAAAAAATAGGTTGAAATTTTTACTTATTTATTATAATACAGGATTATTTATTTTTATTATTGGCTGGTTGCAAAGCAGAAATGCATTTCCTGGCTTACTCGTGTAGATCCTGCTGTTTTCTCCTTTATCCTTTACTCAAGGTCATGTAAATGCAGTAAATGGATCACTGACAAAATCAGATTTTCTGCAATTATTGGATTCCTAGGTGCATGTAAGCGCACACACTACACTCTTTGGGAGACTTTGTTGTAACACTGTTTAAAAAAACTAACCCTGTTGTGTGAAGTGCTGTAGGAGCAGCCATCAGGAATGAAACTTGGTGGGTAGGTTTGACATCGTGAAAGATGCAAATGATTCAAGTTTCACACTCGGCCGTGCATATGATATAAGCAAGGATGGACCTTGTGGCTATACCAGAGTGACTATATAAGGTCATCTTGTTGCGCATGCTTTCCTGTCTGGCTCGTGCTGTTGTGTTGGTAGCATCCTTTGCAAGTGAAGTATGTATCTTAGAGAAGAGCTCAAAAGCAATTCCAGCAGGTGGAAGAGTTGGAAAGGGGTCGCATCGCAGGGCTCCGGGAAGTGGGATGGTCTTATTGACGTACTACGTGCCATTCCGGTCATGCGGATACTATCATAGCATGCTGTTGGCCCAGTGGATAGAAGAAGCCATGCACCAGAGACATGAAGAATCTGGGAGGCCTACATGGACCACGGAGAGAGGCAAAACAGTGGATTTTTTGACATGTGCAGAGTGGCCCAACATGCACTGTTGCAACAACTAAAATGGAAGAAAAACACAAAAAAAGATCTCCAGGGTACGTATTGAGAAATATGTCTGACTGCTGCCAAAATTCCCAAATGCTATCATAATCCAGGGATGGCATTAAGCATGCTTGACTGTTTAACTACACAAAAAAGGCCATGCTACGTTTAACCCTGTGCTAGCTTGTGCTTATCTTCAGTGAAGTGCTTCAGTTCATTTTAAGGCTTAGTGGCCCGTGTCAGTATTGAAATAGAAAGCATGGTGTTGCGCCATCTCTGAATGAAAATGCAGTTGTACTACTTTGGAAAAACATTAATGACCTATGACCTGCTGTTTATAGTGTAATATTCCAAAGGTCACATTCCCTGCATTATCTTTGTGGTAGGCTGCTGTATCTCTACTGGAAACAATACAGGAAATTCCTTGTTCAACATATCGTCGCTGTCCAAAGATAAACATGTATCTCCATTTTTGTTGATTTTTACTTTTATGCATCATTTGTGCACATGAGCTGCTCTTTACACTGTGTGGAATTTCTTGAAGAATGGACCAACAGAAATGGCCCAAAACTGTTTTGTAAAAACGTCTGGTTCCATGAACTCCCATTCAAACTAAATGAGGTATTTGGCCTCTCCTGTAATGTTGCCATTTTGAAGATACCTGTTTTTCTTTGGACAGCGACGATATGTAACATGGAGCTGATGTACCAAATCTGGCTTAATTGGACTTTGTCTTATTCTCTGTCCTATTGCCAAGGTCTACCTACAGCTGTCTCATATAGATACCATATTAACTCATAGGAGCTATCCATTGTCCAGTAGTTCAAGACTTTCTGTTGGAAAACTATGAGACTATGAGTCCGATCCAACCAGTAACGGAGTGTATCAAACAGGATGTAAATGGTGTATGTGGTGCTGCATTCAGAAGCAACAGTGCCCCCCACCTGCTGCAGCTGCATCTACATTCACATTCAAACAGCCCCATCACTCCCTCGCTGTGAGTTATCGCCCCACACCTCCTCATTTCTGCTTCATATCCACAGGCAACATGTTCCTCTTTGGAAAACACCTGCGAGCAATTTGCTGAATAAATAACCGTGAGGCGCTCTGAATGCTATTGCATTCAAAACAGGGCCAGTTCACTTCTACACACCCCTAAAAACAAGGGTTCCAGAACGGGTTCTGTTTACAGTGCCTTGCAATGTGGGTTCCCAGGTTTTGTGTCAGCTGAACCCTTTCAAACTAAATCATTACCTGATATTTTAAAGAGGCTAAGGAGAGCAATTAGCCAGATTGCTAAATAAAAATGGTTTATGGGGGGTTTGCATGTTTAGTTTCCAAACGTCTTTTTAGGAAGGCTGATTTCAGATAGAAAGGTTGAAGTCGTTTCAGCCTTGAGGAATGATTTAGCTGGCTGGCTGTAAATTGTAATCCATATTAAACTGTCATGTGGTTATAACATTTATTATGTGACATGATGTATTCTGTAATTATTGAGGGATTGTTATTGATTGGAAAAATTAACGTCCGTCACTTTGTATTATGAGATCACGGAGCGTTACATTTAGCTTCTTTTCGACTTCTAAAATATCTATGTTTATAATTGAAGTTTAATCTGACAGGGACATTTCTATCACAGTCCCACAAACCCCTTTCACTGCCGCCATGGTTTTCCTGTTGGGAAGCACTGCCACCGAAGAAGCATTTTTTGGGCATCTAATAAGCTTTGTAAATCAAGTTTATTTATATAGCGCTTTTTACAGCAGATATTCTCACAAAGCCGCTGTACTGAGAATCCGGGTTCAAGCCTCTAGGCAACAAGCTGGAGGCGACAGTGGCAAGGAAAACTCCCTCAGAGCAGGAAGAAGAAACCTCAAGAGGAGCCAAGGCTTAAAAGGGGAACCCATCCTCCTCAGGTCGACACCAGATGCCAAGATAAGCACAAATAACAATCAGAATTTACAGTTCTATGGAACATTGAATAGAGTAACTGTTAACAACTGTGAGACAGAAGACTACAATGATAGTCTGTTAGAAAGAATTAGAGAAGTGTTGAGTGTTTTTGAGGAAGAGGAAGAAATGTCTGTCTGATTAGTCTGTGATCAAATAGCAGGACCACTGGCTGGGCGCCTCATACCACATGACATGAAGAAGCTCCATGTTAGTCAAACTGGTCATCAATGCAGGCAGGCAGTTGTACCCAGCCGAGGCGGACGAAGCAAACGGCTAACAGGAAAAGAAATTCCACTTACTGTAAAGTCGCTACGAAACTAAACTTGATATATAGCCTTTACATTGTATGAACAAAAGGCTCTTCATTCTCAGAATGTTATATCAAGCTGAGTTTTTTAGGGAACTAAATTCATTTCTTTAATGGCATCACTCTCTTCACCTCTTTAAGAGTCTAGCTGCTCCAAAAACATGACCCAGGCCTGAGTGGCCTTTCTTCGAGATCAATGTAGACCTGGTGGGCTGCAGACTGGTGGCCAGTCTAAAAGAGAGGAATGTGATTATTTTCTAGAAGTAAAACATTTATCCTGTTAAAACATCATTATGTAACAGTTCTACCTTAAACTAACAGCTTCAAAATCATTCTGATGGTACACTAACTCGTCGGAGGAGGAATGGTGCTTCTGTCATTGCCACTCTGGGCTTGGAACGCCGGCTATAGCACTTCAGGGAAGTGGGAATGAGGACTGCTTAACACTTTACAGCACCACATCTCACACCAACAACTATGGGTCTTCTGCTAGCTATAAGAAGAAGCTAGCTCAGTACTACCAACATGGACATCGTGGCAGAGGCTCGGAAGAGACGGAAGAAGATGTTGCCAGAGGACAAGAAAAAGAGAGAGTCTCCAAACAAGACCGGACAAAAGAGGTAAGCTGAAACATTATCTGTGTGATCCCTGTCCCCTGAGTTTTCTAGTTTTTCCAGATCTTACCCCTGTCACGTTTTAGCCGACACTCAAAGAAATAAACTAACCTCTGGCCACAAAGTTGGGTCTGAACCACCTGTAATAAAACCCTGCATTATTACTCTACCATGTAAGTCCAAAGGGTTCTTTCTCTAAAGTTGTCTCTCCTGGTATGTCGGTTGTGACCACCCATCGCAATCACTCATGCGTATGGAAGCTACAGATTATGCTCATGGTTTTGGTTATTGGCACACAACTGGAAACTGAAATTGCTGGTGTAATCTGTAGCATCCATCTGTCAGCATGATGCATGTGCACACGAAAGTCTGATTTTGTACCTCCAGCTGATGTACAATTGTCCATGTGGAGTTCAAAGTGCAATTCCTATGAATCCCCTTTATCATGGTGTCAAAGTTAATCACACTTATCAGCTGGCGAGTTGTGTAATGTTGCTTCAACCCAAACGTAACAGATCAGTACAGACTTGCTTGGTGTCTAAAATGTTCCTTTTCAGTTTTGCACTGGAGTTATGAGGCTAAGGCTAATAATACACCTGCGGGTTTCTAACACTGCGTGACAGTTACCTGTACAAATGGACCGAAGTAAGGGCGTCCACACGGATGCTACTACAGTTTTCAGTTATGTGACATGATGTCCGTCTACTTTTACAGCTAACAGTTTGTCATACAGTGGTAAGCCTATTTAATGGAGGTGGGCTTTTTGCACTGTGCTAACCATGCTTATCTGAACAAAAGCTAGTTAGTTGGCACAACTAAAGGTGTTTTTTTATTTAAAAGTTGAAATTGGCCTCAAAACTCAAAAATGTAGTGCAGTACGTTGCCATTAAAAATTTTAGTTCTCTTACATTTTTGTTAGTTACATTAGCTTTGTAGCTCCAGTGCAGGAATTAAGAAGCAACGTGTTGACTGATCACCTATGTTTAGGGTAAGAAGGAAAACTGGGTTGTTTGGCCCTCACTGTAGTGCAGCTGTAGGCCAAGGCAAGCTTTGTTGTCATTCTGCTAGTCACTGTCAGGTGCTGAAAGAGGAGCCAAATACTGTTCACCTGGAACCACAATGCTACTGTATGTGAAGTGACAAAGTTAAACAGAGAAAGAGTAAAAACCATTGAATACGCTGTACAATTAACAGCACACACGGTGTACAGTCTATCAGCGTGACTTATTAATTACAGTAATTATGATGCTAAAAAGTTCATTTACAGGAACAGCTAAAGAGCTATGCGACTCACATACAATTAAACAGGACTATGGGTTGACCAATATTGGCTGGGTTGTATTCAATTCACAATCTATAACTATTACAGCTCTGGAGAAAAGTAAGACAGCCCCTGAAACTGATCAGGTTCTCCAGTTGTACAGGTTCTGGGTTTGTGCTGGACCAGAATTCCTCAGTTCTGTTTGATTCTCTACACTACTGGAACCATGTTTCCCAAACTCCAGATCAGATATTGTATTAGATCTGTGTATTTAGAAAATCACTAATGACCTCCAGAAGCCTGTTTTTAGAACCATGCTCGCTGTGCGTTTCACCCCAGCCACCGCTCGCCAGTCTCTCTGTAGGTCACTTGAGGTCATCTTACGGTGGGTAAGGGACATTGGAATGAGGTGGCGCTCATCACGGTCAGTAGAGAGTGTGTTTGGCCCTCTGCCAGTCTGTAGCTGTGTTGTCCTGTGTGTTTGCTGCTTGACCTTGTTCTTATGAACCAGGCGCTCACTGTATCTGCCAGTGAAGCTAGAACCCAACCTTCTGTGCCTCACTAGAACCTGCTGTACATGTGGAGATGCTGATTTTAAATGAAACTGTAAGGGTCTCTCATTTATTTCCAGAGCTGTATACGTACCATCTGCAGCATTTCCCCAAAGATATCTCAGTCGTCCTGATTTTGCATATCGCCTGAATCTACAGCAGCTAAAACTGATCTGACAGTAAGCTTCTTTATTCAGTCGCTCAATAATGTGAATGTGAACCTGCCCGAGTTTAATACTGAAATGAGCTTCTATTACCTGCAGCTCCGAAACGTGAACAGAGAGCAAAGTATCATGAGTGGTAGAGGTTTCTTTCTTCAGAAGGAATCCACCAGCGGGAATGAAACTTGGCGGGTTGGTTTTGACATCACGGGACGTGCCAATGATTTAAGTCGCTCTGTCGTACATGTGGCATAAGCAATGACAGGCCTTATCGCTGTACCTGACTGACCCTACAGCCATGATAGCGAGCAGTTCTGTCCTCCATAAGTCATCCTGTTAGCACCAGCACCATTGGCAGACGGCTGCACCATGCAGGACTATGGCGACGACTGCCCTTAACACCACATTGGAAGCTGTTCAACGTTTGTGCATGCGCATCAACTGACCTCTGTATTCATGCACCAGTGTAACAGGAGTAGTGCTCAAATAATTGCAGGGTGTTATTCACCATGGTTATGATACACAGATATCAGTGTAGTCCTAGTGGAGGATGCTATGGCTTTCTGCATAATGTAAAGTTTTTCTAATCCTGGATTTCACATGTTCCCAGGGGACGGAGGAGGCTGTGCGATCTCCTGCATCCCCTGGGAACACGTGAAATCCAGAATAAGATATTTTCCATATCAAAATCTCATCTATTGCCAATTTGCTTGGCTGATGAGACAGAGGACACCTTATTTTAAATAGCAAGCATCTCTATGTGTGTGTGTGTGTGTTTGTGTGTGTGCCCATGATTAAGCTGATGACGGAGGTGGTACGCTCTACCTGCCAGCCTAAGCTCCGTGGAGCTTTGCTGAAATTGACTGCTAGCAGCTCTGCTGATTAACAGCACAGCCATGGGAACACGGCTCCATTTCGATAATCTCTTCGGTCTCATCAGAACAGAAAGCATCTCTCTCTATCTGTTTATCCATCTTTCCTCCGACTGTTTACATGCAGGGGTCATGACATCAAGACCTGGGAATTTCTCACCTCATAGTGGTGCACCGTTTCCATCCTTGGTTCTGCATGTTCGAGCTACAAATGATTAATAACATTTCCGCCTCAAAGGGAATCCGTCCAATGCAGCTTGAATAATCTCACACAGTTCCTGCAGATGGTACGGTAGGGGTGGAGGTGGAGTGACACCAGGCCTTCTGGATGTGTGACACGTGACAATAGACCGTTAATCTTGGCGCTGGTGCTGACACGGATTCATTGGGCGTCTCCACCAGGACTGAAGCGGGACTCGTCACTGAAGATGACCCGCTGCCATTCTGAGTCACTCAATGACAGTCTGGTACGACACCACTGCAGTCTTTGGTGACGGTGACGTGGTGTTAAGGACAGTCGTGGTAACGGTCTGTGTGCATGTAGTCCTGTGTGGTGCAGCTGTCTGCCAATGGTGCCGGTGCTAACAGGACAACTCATGGAGGACACCACTGTTTGCTAAATGTCTTCAATCGTGATATGAGTGATTTTACTGAACTGGTACAAAAGTCAAAGTAGAAAGTTTTCAGTTCTGACTTAAACTCCAGATAAAACCCCTTTGTTCTAAGAGACCCTGTACCATAATAATTTTAGTAGTATTTGAGCAGAACTTAAATATCATCACTGTCCAAAGAAAAACAGGTATCTCCAAAATGGCAACTTTACAGGAGACGCCAAAAACCTCATTTAATTTGAATGGAAGTCAATGGAACCAGACGTCCTTCCAAGTGGTTTTGGGCGGTTTTCTGTTGGTTCATTCTTCATGAAATTCCACACAGTGTAAACACCAGCTCATGTGATTAAATGAGGCATAAAAGTAAAAATCAACAAAAATGGAGATCTCTAACACACACAAGCACCCTATTTTATTCAAACGCACAAAAGTTAAAACTGAAGAAAATCTGTGCTTCAGCGCTGACAGTTCTTACACTGGTATTCAGACTTTAGCCCTGTTTGGACAGGATAGTTTTCCATGGGAAGGTGAGGTAATGTTAGTATTACCGGAGTTCCTCTGTTTTATTTTAGTCCCATCCGAATGAGTCATGTCAGTCATTTTTTCCCATTGACTACTTCCACGTCAGTAAAGATTCCAGAGCCTTCTGTAAAACCAGCCACTAAATTAAACCCAGTAACAAGTTCAGACCTACAGTGTATTATACTAATACAGTCACATGACCAGTTACCTCACATTTACCTCAGAGCTGTAATTACTGTATCCACTGTAGAGCTAGCTGCTGC
Organism: Prochilodus magdalenae; assembly: GCA_024036415.1. Taxonomy (NCBI): domain Eukaryota; kingdom Metazoa; phylum Chordata; class Actinopteri; order Characiformes; family Prochilodontidae; genus Prochilodus; species Prochilodus magdalenae. Next base: position 113,072 of record JAMWET010003640.1, on the reverse strand, counting down.
TAACGCTGCTCAGTTTACCTGAGATATGGTTAGCCTAGCTGTTAGCTATCCTCAGCTATTTCACTCTAAAACTGATCCTCTAAAGCGAGTTCATCTTTTATTAATCTTCAGACCTGTATATTTAACTTTCTGAGGCTCATTCTGATGAACACACACCCCACTACAATCACTACACCCACAGTTATACTCGGAGTGGGCTGCGTTTAGCTCCTCAGTGTTACCCGCTGCCATTTTCTCTGGCTGAAGCAGGCTGAGAGCTGGTGAGGCCGCAGTGCATGATGGGATACAGTACACCATGAAGATAGCTCCCCCTGTATACTAGAAACTCAGACTGGAGTAGAACATCATCCGAGGATCTCCAGTGACCGGTTTGTTTACATGCTATATACTAGTTTTAGAATGTCATGCAGATTTAGAATGTTTGTAGTACATTGTGTGCATTTTAGACGTGTACGTTCATTATTAACTTAATATGATTAAAACCCAGAAGTTGTTGTATAGTGTCCAGCTTCGTTTCCTTAATCAAATAAATCAGCACATTCTTCATCAAGGTTTTTTCCAACATTGTCACATTTGAACCAACACCAACAATATTAAGTCTGGCATGTGATCACAGCCCAAGAACCGCATATGATGGGATGTTTCATTTCCGCAGTTTTCATCATCTGCCGTCTTAGTTTGTCGGCTCTGAGTGAATTCTTCCTCCTTTATCTGACTTTCTCCCTCACCTATCTACTTCTTCTCTCTCTCCTTCTTTCTCTCTCCTCCTCTCTCTCCCCTCTGGTCAGCTCAGAGGTAATTAGGAGCTGATGTGGTACGAGCGCTCTGCGGCGGTGATAACTCTGTTAGCTTTAATTAAAGACATTTATAGGGATGTAAAGACATTTAGCCCAGGAGCTAGAGACCGGCTCAGATTATAGGCCCTTAAATTCTCACTCCTGCTTATCCGTCCCCCAGTACACACACACACACACACACACACACACACTCACTCTTACTCACGCTCAAGTACACGCTTTTTTCTACCCTATGACTCCAGACAAAAGTCCTCTCAGAGAAGATATATGGCTCAGTGACTCCCATATCACAGCTGGAGAACCAAATAAACCGTGACTAATGCCAAACAGTTGATGTCTGAGGACATTCAGTCAATATCCACGTCTTGGTTTTGGTGTAGGCTGCTATATTAACGCTCCTATAGAATACATGGAGCTAACGCTAATGCCACCTTACTACCTACTGACTTTCCCTCTGGACCAGTAACGCCACCTTTGCCTACATTATGAAATATTTTCTATATTTTCCATTTTTTAAAAAACGTTTTAAGTATTTCCACATTAATTTCTTGTCTTTCTGTGCGGTTAGTATGTCCACCTGTGGTCTATGTGTGGTCTATCTATCCACAGACTCCTTCATGTGTGCACTTATTGCTGTAAAGTCTCATTGACAATCAAGCTCACTTTGACTTTCTTAGTTTGACCCCACAGAACACCCGGAAATGCTGAAGGTAGCCTGATCGCTAATGGCTGGAATGGCCTGTCAGGCCCAAACCATTGAATCTGTTCGGACAAACAGCAACAGCCCTGTCCCAGTGTGTCCCAGTGTGTAGTTTCAGTCTTGTGTGCCCCTGTAGCTAAATTCACTTATCTGTCTCTTACATTAGTGGTGGTGTTTTCCTGTGCATCACTGTACACACATATATGTGTGTGTATGTGGTTTTCCCCACATGTTACGTTTCCTAGCTGTCAGACTTATCTTGCTTGTCCGTGTCCTGTCCTGCCTTGGGATTATATGCATCAGCCCTTCCTGCGTTCCAGTCTGTCGCTATTGCACTTGGCTCTGTTGGTCATCTACAAGCGTACGTCTGTGGAGTTTACTATATGATGGCTTGTTGTCTATGTTCTGTACTGGTGTCCATATGTCTCATGCTTCCATCTGCACCATATCGAGGTATGATATTCCTTTCACTTTTTATTCTTCTGGAAAAGCATATTAAGAACAATAACGATGTACATGATATGGAAACCTCATTATGTGGAGCGTATAATAGCCTTAATATTAGAACGCTCTTGAATTATGGCAGCCCAACTGTTCCTAGAAGGTGTGAGTTTACCTGTTTGGAGTCACCAGTCACATGTTTTCAGTAATATGAAGTCGGTTTGGTGGCACATACCTGAGATAAAAGGATGCTAATATGCAAATCCCCAAGGTCTCTCAAATGGTAGCTAAAGAGAGCTGTAGATGACTGCAGAGTGTCTGAGAAAGCCGAACTTGAAATTAGAATATAAATTATCATATAGAATTAAATCATAATTAAGTGAATATACAGAATGTCTTATCATTTAATAATTTTTCAAACATAACACACTGCATAAAACATCTAAAATTCCTTTGGTGGCTAATTTAAAGCATATGAATTAGCATGCTAATCTGATTCATAAGCTCTCCAGCCAAAAAAAAAAAAAACAATCCACTTGCATGGTTAAAGGTGGTAGTAACTCCAGGCTCCTGCAGATGGCACTGTATGAAGCTGATGGGGCTATAAATATTGTGGGGTGTGAGTGACGGGATCCATAGATTGGGAAGAGGTGCTACAGTGCAGGGAATGTCTCGTTCCATGTGTGGAAAATGGCTCCAGAGCAGATGTTAATGATTGGCTAAAAGGAGTGACTGCATGTGGGCGTGGCCAAAGACCATAGTGTGAAGGAAGTAGCTGAACCTGCAGGTGTATGGAGGCGTACGGTCATATGGGTCTACCAGCAGTGGGAAAATCCCAGTCTACAGGGAATTCTCTTTGGAATTGTGCCAGGGAATGCATCCACCAAATCTGGACCAACTGACCAATTCTTTGATGTAAGAGTGTCTGAACCTTGATGTGGCCTACATCCAGAAACTTGTCCAGTCCATGTTCAATCCAGTCACAGCTGTTATTATTATACTAATTGATATTCAGTTATTATTGTTTGGGAAGATATAAGCAATAAAGCGATGATTCAGAATTACTGAACACCAGTAGTCAGAAATAAACCTGTATCTAATACTAATAAGTATGTTACAAATGTGGGTTGTAGCCAACAACTGGACAGATGTGGTCATGGTTAAGGAGGGTACGTTGGTCACCCTGCCCTGCTCTGATGGACCAGCCAAGCTCACTGAACGGGTCACCTGGATGGTAATGCGGTCTGATCAGACCCGCTGGACATCACTGCTTTCGTTCAACACAAGCACAGGCCCGGCGGGCAAACTCCTGAGCAGTACGAGCAGCAGAACTTTTGAGGTGTTCGAAGATGTGTCGCTACAGTTCACTGCCACGGCGACTGACGGGGGGCGGTATTCATGTCTGATGCAGCAGAGAGGCGGGAAGTTGAACGAGAGGATCATTCTTCTGGCTCTTCTGAAACGTTGAGTACTCCACTCTTTTTGCCATGTACAAAATGTACTTATATTGTGACATATTGCTACTGCACCTTCATGCCTTGGTGAGTCAGTATGTGACCATGTGACATGGTTCAACACTGACCTGCACAATTGTGTGATTGACTAGCTCAGTTTTATGTTTCAGCCTTCTGCATAGGCCAATATCATAAGAACGATAATGCATTTTGCAGCCAGAATCTCTGGTACATGCAGTCATCATCTGTTTTATCAGTTTTAAAGACTGTAGTCGAAACAAAATTCTGTCTGAACGGAATGTAGCCCAACAAATTCTGTCTGAACGGACTGTAGCTCAAAAATATTATCTGAACCAACTGTAGCCCAACAAAATTCTGTCTAAACTGACTGTAGCCCAACAAAATCCTGTCTGAACCGACTGTAGCCCAACAAAATTCTGTCTGAACCGACTGTAGCCCAACAACATTGTCTGAACCTGACTGTAGCCCAATAAAATTCGGTCTGAATCGACTGTAGCCCAACAAAATTCTGTCTGAATGGACAGTATCTGAACAAAATTCTGTCTGAACGGACTGTAGCCCACCAAAATTCGGTCTGAACGGACTGTAAGCCCACCAAATTTGGTCTGAACCGACTGTAGCCCAACAAAATTCTGTCTGAACCGACTGTAGCCCAACAAAATTCTGTCAGAACCTGACTTTAGCCCAACAAAATTCTGTCAGAACCTGACTGTAGCCCAACAAAATTCGGTCTGAACTGACTGTAGCCCAACAAAATTCTGTCTGAACCAACTGTAGCCCAACAACATTGTCAGAACCGACTGTAGCCCAACAAAATTTGGTCTGAACCAGCTGTAGCCCAACAAAATTCTGTCTGAATGGACAGTATCTAAACAAAATTCTGTCTGAACCGACTGTAGCCTGACAAAATTCGGTCTGAACGGACTGTAACCCAACAACATTGTCTGAACAGAGTGTAGCCTAACGAAACCCTGTCTGAACCCGACTGTTAGTTAGAAGTAGAAGTTAGTTTGCAGCTACTTAGTTTGTTCTGTGCATGAGTTAATTTTACAAGGGGGTGTGGTGTAAAAAAAACTCCACTGGTGAAACCAATTCATCTCTAGTAACACTCACGGTTCTGTTTTTCTTAGTGACCTTAGCTCCTGCTCCTTCCATCCCTGTGGGAAGTACAGTGAGGTTGACAGCTCAGGTTTCTCCTTCCTATGCTGTTGCTGGTGGGATGTGGCTGTCACCCACAGGTGTCCCATTACTCACTGTGGTTACTGCTCCGGGCACCCTGCTCACCAAGTTGCCGCAGGTCAGACTTGAAGACAAAGGCCTCTACACCTGCAACATCCACATTCACAGCCAGAACGGCAAGGCTGAGTACAGCCACACACTGGCCGTGACAGTAAATGGTAAGATCTCGCAACTAGAGCTTTCATTGGGCCCATCGTTTTATACCAGATGAAGTTCTTGATGACATTCAGTTTAAACTCAACAAAATTCTGCCTAAGCCTGAAAATTCCATCTGAACCGACTGTAGCCCAACAAATTCTGTCAGAACCTGATTGTAGCCTGACAAAATTCTGTCTGAACCGACTGTAGCCCAACAAATTCTGTCAGAACCTGATTGTAGCCCAACAAAATTCTGCCTGAGCCTGACTGTTGTTAACGTTCTGTCAGAACACAACTGGAGCAGAGAAAATGATGTCCTTACTTTATGTTTCCTACTGTCTGAACCTGACTGCAGCCTGCAAAATTCTGTCTGAGCCCGACTCTAGGCCAACAAAATTCTGTCCAAACACATCTGTAACAGACAAAATCCGTCTGAACCCAGTTGTAGCTGACAGATTACTGTCTGGACTTGATTTTAGGCCCAACTAAATTCAGTTTGAACCAACTGTAGCTCAGCAAATTCTGTTGGAATCGACTGTAGCCCAACAAAATTCTCTCTGACCCAACTGTAGCCCAACAAAATTCCATCTGAACCGACTGTAGCCCAACAAAAATTCTGAAGGAACCTGACTGTAGCCCAACAAATTCTGTCAGAACCTGATTGTAGCCTGACAAAATTCTGTCTGAACCGACTGTAGCCCAACAAAATTCTGTCCAAACACATCTGTAACAGACAAATTCCGTCTGAACCCAGTTGCAGCTGACAGATTACTGTCTGGACTTGATTTTAGCCCCAACTAAATTCTGTTGGAACCAACTGTAGCTCAGCAAACTTGTCTAAACCGACTGTAGCCCAACAAAATTTTGAATGAACCCAACTGTAGGCCAATATAATTATTAATGAACCGACTGTAGCCCAACAACTTCGGTCAGGACCTGATTGTAGCCTGACAAAAATCTATCTGAACTGTCTGTAGCCCAACTAAATTCTGTCTGAACCGACTGTAGCCCAACAAAATGCTCTCTGACCCAACTGTAGCCCAACAAAATTCCATCTGAACCGACTGTAGCCCAACAAAAATTCTGAAGGAACCTGACTGTAGCCCAACAAATTCTGTCAGAACCTGATTGTAGCCCAACAAAATTCCATCTGAACCAACTGTAGCCCAACAAAATTCCATCTGAACCAACTGTAGCCCAACAAAAATTCTGAAGGAACCCAACTGTAGCCCAACAAATTCTGTCAGAACCTGATTGTAGCCCAACAAAATTCTGTCTGAACCGACTGTAGCCCAACAAAATTCCATCTGAACCAACTGTAGCCCAACAAAATTTCATCTGAACCAACTGTAGCCCAACAAAATTCCATCTGAACCAACTGTAGCCCAACAAAAATTCTGAAGGAACCCAACTGTAGCTCAACAAATTCTGTCAGAACCTGATTGTAGCCCAACAAAATTCCATCTGAACCGACTGTAGCCCAACAAAAATTCTGAAGGAACCTGACTGTAGCCCAACAAAATCTGTCAGAACCTGACTGTAGCCCAACAAAATCTGTCAGAACCTGACTGTAGCTCACAAAATTCAGTCTAGAGTGTAGCTCAACATGTCACCCATGATTAAATTGTATAAAGTAACATAAATATGAAGTAGAATACAGGAACCCGACCGAACATGATGTGAACAGTCAGGCCACATCGTGTCTGACACAGCACTCAGTTCAGTAACACCTTCATACTACAAATGGTTAACTGTGAAGTTTCTTCACCAGGGACGGTGGTGTCAGCACACCCCGGATCAGCACGGTTCTTTTTGCCGGGTGGGGAACGTTTCATAAGACCAGGCTGAGGGTTTAAGTAGACGGGTTCAGGATTTCCTCCTTCCAGACTTTCGGCCGTCTCCGGCTGATCAGTAATCTGCAGGCTGTGAAATTTAAACATGAAATCGGCAGTCGCCAGCTTAAACATCAGACAGCCGTCGCCGCTTGTGGATTATATACCTCAGTTGATTACTCAGCCATGGGCAGCATCCTGAATTGACAAGACTTTAGGATCAGAAATGCTAAGCTCTGCTAATGGTGGCTAGCTACGCCATCACCCCAGAACAAGGACAAAGACGACGGAGAGAAAGAAGCTGGTTACCGGCGGGAACCGCGGTGGAACTGAATACAGGCTCTTTAACCTTCCTAATGTTTCCCAGCGCTGCTGTTTCAGACACTTCAACACTGAAGGCTTTAACATTGACCAGTTAAAGTCTCTGTAATAACTCTCTCCCCTCTCTCTCTCTCTCTCTCCCCTCTCTCTCTCTCTCTCTCTCTCTCTCTCTCTCTCTCTCTCTCTCTCTCCCCTCTCTCTCTCTCTCTCTCTCTCTCTCTCCCCCCTCTCTCTCCTCTCTCTCTCTCTCTCTCTCTCTCTCCCCTCTCTCTCTCTCTCTCTCTCTCTCTCTCTTCTCTCTCTCTCTCTCTCTCCTCTCTCTCTCTCTCTCTCCTCTCTTCTCTCTCTCTCTTACCCTCTCTCTCTCTCCTTTCTCTCCTCTCTCTCTCTCTTCCTCTCTCTCTCTCCTCTCTCTCTCTCTCTCTACTCTCTCTCCCCTCTCTCTCTCTCTCTCTCTCTCTCTCTCTCTCTCTCTCCTCCTCTCTCTCCTTTCACTCTCCTCTCTCTCTCTCTCCCTCTCTCTCTCTCTCTCTCTCTCTCTCTCTTTCTGTCTCTCTCTCTTTCTCTCTCTCTTTCTAACTCTCTCTCTTTCTCTTTTGCTCATCCTCTCTATTTATCTGTCTCTCTCTCTCTCTCTCTCTCTCTCTCTCTCTCTCTCTCTCTCTCTCTCTCTCTCTCTCTCTCTCTCTCTCTCTCTCTCTCTCTCTCTCTCCTCTCTCTCCCTCTCTCTCACTTTCTCTCTCTCTCTCTCTCCCCTCTTTCTCTCTCTCTCTCTCTCTCTCCTCCTCTCCTCCTCATCTCTCTTTCTCTCTCTATCTCCCTCCTCTCTTCTCCTCTCTCTCACTCTCTCTCTCTGTCTCTCTTCTCTCTCTCTCCTCCCTCTCTCTCCTCTGTCTCTTTCACTCTCTGTCTCCTCTCTCTCTCTCTCTGTCTCTGTCTCTGTCTCTGTCTCTGTCTCTGTCTCTGTCTCTCTCTCTCTCTCTGCTCTCTCTCTCTCCTCTCTCTCTCTGCTCTCTCTCTCCTCTCTCTCTCTCTCCATTGTTTCTCTCTCTCTCTCTCTCTCTCTCCCCTCTTCCTCAGCGACCAAAGTGGCAACATTCCCGAATATTACATACAGTAAGTACGTTGACTTTCTTGACCCCCTGGTCACCCACTCCAACCTCTTTTAAACTCTATGCACAACCTGGTTCTACCTGAACCCAGCCACGCATTCCTCACAATAACCCCAGCTTGCCACTCACTTTAGCACACTCGCTAACTCCCTCTCGCACACACATAAGAGTTCCTCACCGAGGCGCAATGTCGAGTGGAGTGTGTCTGAGGAACCTTCTCTCAAAGCCTAAGTAGATAATCCTCATTCTCATGCCTCTGTGTTCCCTATCTCCTTCTGTGACTCTATTTCACAAGCACAATGCTCTACTGGCACAACCGTCGGCGCAACAATGGCGCTAAAGCCACCAGCGGCACTGAGGATTACTGTGCGGGATTTAATCAAATGATAGTTAGCTGCTGCATCGCTATCCGTTCCCACTGTGCTAACTTGTTTCCCTCTTTCCTTCTTTTTTCCAGCTCCCTATATTCATGTCTACTCTTCCAGCAGTAGCAGTGTCAAGTTAGTGTCAAGGTTAGGGGGGTCTAATATCAGAAATGGAATATGACATACAGAACTAGGTTTCCATTAGTGTAGAATCACCAGTAACTACATATCACTTGACTGTGCCTTCATATCTGCATAGGAGCAGCTCAACTTCCAACAGAACCTACCACCGCCATGTTTCTACCGTAGCCCAGACCAGACAAACCTTTACTGTAGACTGTGGAGAGTAGGGTTGCCACCCGTCCCTTGGCAACTAAGTGTTGTGTCTGGTATTAAACCAATACGGGACGTGGTTTGTTCCGTTTTTCCGTACACGTCCGTAAATTTGTTCCGTATTTCCCTAGATGTCCGTTATACACATCCGTCACGCACATATGAATGACCACAATCTCTTTAAACACCCCGCCCGTCCTTTATTATCATTTCTGAAAGGTGGCAACCCTAGTGGAGACGTTAATGCTTGTATGTTGAAGCGGTAGCTTGAATTTGGTGGTGCCGTAGCACCAGCTGGGAGTCGTAGAAATAGGAAGAATCCTAGTCGAAATTCCGTGACCCATTTATCCACAGCTCCATGCAGTGAAGGGTTTTCCATGTAGGATTATTACTCCTTACTTCCAACTTTCCAGCTTCTTGTTTGTATTTTACCATTCCACCTTAAATGGTGCAGCAGTTGTTACTGTAGAGCACCCAGAATGCAACGATAGCAACATTTAAGGTGGAACAGGACAATTGGAACAAGAAGCTGGCCAATATGTTTATTGATAAACGCCACCAGCTTTAAAAGCAGAATGGGGGTGTTTTGATGGTCTAAATCAGCATAGTAAAGACGGGGGGGGGACAGTGCAGAGAGCCCACTGGTAGAGGGAGCAGTAATATGCAGTTATGTCCATTTTAAAAGACGAACATTGTTGTTTTTTAGCAGCAGTTATGTCCATATTTGGTATAAATGTAAACATTGTACTCCTTAAGTGTTATGTGTAGACAGATTTAAAAGATGAGACTGTGTGTGTGTGCGTTCAGTCCAGTCACTGAATGTGTGCAGTTGTTCAGACCAGACTCTGGGTGTTAAGGAGTCTGATGGCTTGGGGAAAGAAGCTGTTGCACAGTCTGGATCTAAAGCCCCGGATGCTTCTGTACCTTTTTCCAGACGGTAGGAGGGTGAAGAGTGTGTGTGAGGGGTGTGTGTGGTCATCCACATGCTTTGCGGATGCAGCGTGTGGTGTAAATGTCCGTGATGGTGAGGAGAGAGACACCGATGATCTTCTCAGCTGTCCTCACTACCCGCTGCAGGGACTTGCGATCCGATGCGGTGCGGTTCCCAAACCAGGCAGTGATGCAGCTGCTCAGGATGCTCTCGATGGTTCCTCTGTAGAAGGTGGTGAGGATGGGAGGTGGGAGATGTGTCTTCCTCAGCCTTCGCAGGAAGTAGGGACGCTACTGGGCTTTCTTGGTTATGGTGCTGGTGTTGAGGGACCAGGTGAGATCCTCTGCCAGGTGAACTCCAAGGAACTTGGTGCTCTTGACGATCTCCACAGTGGAGCGTGGAGTGTGTAGTGGAGAGTGGTCACGCCTTGTCCTTCTGAAGTCAACAACCATCTCTTTGGTCTTGTCTTTTAACAAGTTTATGAAGCCACAATTTAGACAAAGTTTATAACTGAGCACTAAAGAAGCAGAAAAAGTAAAGGAGGATGAATCCCTGCCATCAAAGAAGAGAAGACATGAAGAAGATCAATGAAATGAGACGATGGCAGAAAGCCAGACAGCCAATATAGTTTTTAAGAAAGGCAGGGGGGTTTGGTAGGTCACGATACACAACCACACCTTACCAAGGTTGCACAGTGCCCATTAGAATACAACCCCAATTCCCAAAGTGTAAAATGTAAATGAATATTAATTTTTTTAAAAAGTCATGTGACTCTTCCAGCTGTAGCATCCAGTTTTCTAGTAGGACCACTTACTTTCCCCGCCTTTTGTTTCCCCGTCCCAGCTGTTTTGAGATACGTTGCTGCCTTCAGGTTCTAAATGAGTTAATAATGTTTAATGAAATGGTGAAAGGTCTCACTTCCCGTATCTGATATATGTTCCATGTTCTATTGTGAATTAATTATGGGTCTGTGAGATTTGCAGATCACTGCATTCTGTTTTCATTCACACGTATTTGCATTCTACACAGCGTCCCAACTTATTTGGGAACTAGGGTTGTGTATTAGGTCAGTTCCAGTTAATAGAACAACATGCTAACTATGCTGTGGGATAAAAAGGATTGTTGTTTATGAGCTACATTATTTTTTACTGAACTAAATCTGCAGAACAGTGTTGAGTGTTTCTGAGAACTTAGCTGGGTCTATAATGTAATTCCAGGTTGTTGCTGTGGTATTCCAGGTTGTTGTTAGGTATATGGCGCTGCTGTGCCGAAGCTACGGCATTCCATCAGGTTCCTATGGTTTTGCCTGGCCATTGCTAAGCGGTGTATTCAGGTGGCTGTGATATTCCAGGTTGCTTGCTAACATTATGCTATGGTGTTCCAGGTTGTTACCAGGGTGTTGCTAAATGGTTGTTAAGTGGTTGCTAATTTGTTGCCAGGGGTTGCTTTGCTTTCCAAGGTGGTCGCTGTTCTGTGTCTAGCTTGTTGCTGTAGTGTTTCAGGTGGTTGCTATGATGTTAAAGGTAGTTCCTGTGGTGTTGCTAGCGTAATTGTATTATAGACGTATAAAAGGGGTGTGCCAGATTGTGACCATGTATATTGGTATATTGTCTGAGATGGAGTAAGAGCATTCCTCCATCAATCCCTACAGGATGTGTTTGAACAAACGCTACATCATGTACACAATACATAGGATCTTTCAGCAAGACAATGCGACGTGTCACAGAGCTAGAAATGTCCCACACTAGTTGGAAGAGCATGACCGAGGCTTCCAAGTACTACCCTGGCTCTCTAGTTCCTTAGACTCTAACTCAATTGAGCATCTGTGGGACCACCTCGATCATCGCGTTCGCTCTATGAATCCTTCCCCACGTACCCTCCAGTGGCGGTGGGATGTACTGCAGTCAGCATGGCTCCAGATACCTGTTACAACCTACCAGGACCCTACTGAGTCACTCTCAGCCCGTCTAGCTTGTGTCCGTGCTGCAATGATGCTAATGCTAAGCGGTCATAATAATGTGACTCAGCAGTGTAATAATAAGAACATATGGGTTAAACAATAAGGTGTCTCTTTGGAAAAAAACTAAACCACAGTATAATATCCCCATATGGACTGTCAATCAAATACAGTGATTATATATTGCTACATGTCACAGGCATGACATAATCCTTCAGTCTCTCCTCTAAACGCACCATTTCTCCTTCTCCACAGGTCCCACAGGTAGTAGGGCGTCTCTCTCCCATCTCGCAGTCACCCTTCCCTGTCCTCCTGTCTATGGTGACTTTGTGCGGCTCTACAAGTGGCGTCCAAACCAGCATAATTCAAAACCAGACCCGGAGCTGGTCTTCCAGTTCGACCGCTGGAGGAATCACACAAATAAGACAAAGTCCCACCTCCAGCTGCTTGGCCCCTCCTCCTCGGAAGCAGGAGGAACGTACTCTTTCCTTGTGAGGCCTGCACTTGTGGACGCAGGTCGCTACCAGTGCGAGGTCTTTCTGGATGATGTGGTGTCCTGCCAGTCCACGACGCTGACTGTCTTACATGGTATGTCATACACAGCACTATGTTTGGGCATGTAGGGTCCTATGTAGAAACTCTCTGATATGTACGATAGATAGATAGATAGATAGATAGATAGATAGATAGATAGATAGATAGATAGATAGATAGTTCTGCTAAACAGTAAACAGTGATGGCAGAGTCCAAGAACAAGAGATTTTGCAGTGTACACTTCACTGCTGCGGACTACATAGGTGCTGTTCCCAACAATTGTCACGCCGATAGATGTAAACAAAGCTTACGTTAGCTGACGTTACTTGGTTTGCTAGCTAACCTAATCGGGAGCTGCGAATAAGGAGCTAACTTCAGCCTCGTAGATCACGTTAACTAAAGCAGTCAGTATCATCATATTATTTACTATTTGCTTAAACTAGACATATTTAACATTAAACGCTAGTATATGATGCATATACATTAAATGCTAGTTAGCTAGCTAGCACAGATGTAAACAAAGCTAACGTTAGCTGGCGTTTCCTTACCCTGATAGCTGTGAAGGAAACCTCTAAACAAAGAATTTGTAGCCTTTGTTCATCCTTCGTTGAGGAATATTTTCCAACGTTCCTGGAAACATCCGAAAAAATCAGTCTCGACAGCAATGAAGTGAAATGTTTCATGGTCAGCCGGGAGTACAGGAACTTACAGGTACTACCCAGCGTCGACGTATTTCCGCTTTTTTGTAAAAAGAGCTTATTACTGTATCCACTGTTTAAAGCTAGCTGCTGCCAACGCTGCTCAGTAATACGGTTAGCCTAGCTGTTAGCTCCCCTCGGCTATCTCACTCTAAAACTGATCCTCTAAAGCGAGTTCATCTTTTATTGATCTTCAGAC
>JAMWET010003640.1:92500-95000 GCA_024036415.1 Prochilodus magdalenae | reverse complement strand
ATAGCACAGTTATATTGCTAGGTGTAAAGCAAGTTTAGAACCGACTTGCAACTCACTCACTCTGGTTTAAGAGGCTGGAAATTCTCCACAAGGGGGCGCCATTAGCACCTAAAAGAGCGGTACTTCACGTCATTGACACTGGGAGCTTAAATACCATGGCTGAGAAAATAAGTAACACTTTGCTGCATAGTCATAACATAAACATATCATGACGGATGTTGTTCAGTAATATAACATCATGTCACCGCTGCCAGGAAGTGTCAGAATGTTTGCCATTTAGAACTGTTTATGTAATATGCTAATTTCTGCGAAGTGCACTCTAGTTAGCCATCAAACATTATGACAACTGGCATGCCGGTTAATAGTAATAGGCAAGGCAAGTTTATTTGTATAGCACCTTTCATACACAAGGGCAGTTCAAAGTGCATTACATACAAAGTGAGAAAATACAAAGAAAAATTCAAAATAAATCATTTAAAAATCATTAAAATATCAATAATATTGCTAATCATTAAAATAATTAAATAAAATATAAATAGAAGTCAGCATAAGAATGAGGAGCATGAGGTAATATATAGTGTAATAGTAATATAAAGCCGTGTTATGGAGTATTACTGACATGGGTGATGTGGCAGTATGACTGCTATGGCTCGAGCACACAATGTTTGCACTGCAGACCCATATACTGGACATTCTCAAAGTTCCACAGATGTTACGTGTGTTGTAACGCGTGCTGTGCATATTGCAGCATGAAGAAATGAATTGAAACATGGACAAATGGACAACGTAGGTTTTTACATGAAGATGAATTTTCATTATCATTTAACACCTATATAAATGTTGAGTGGTTTGAAAGAGCGGTGTGCAGACTAGTGTATGATCACCTGTAACTACAAACCATCCTGCGTGGGAGGGGCTCATCTTCCAACCAAGGCTGCCACCGCCATGTTCCTACCGTTGCCCAGAATGGACCACACAAGGGCTCCAGAGAGGTCAAGCAGCAGCTCAAGTTTGGTGGCACTGTAGCATATAGTCCATACTATGCAAATTGAATATCCCTCACACAGTTCCTGCAGATGGTGCGGTAGGGGTGGAGGTGGAGGGACACCAGGCCTTCTGGACGTGTGACAGCAAGCTGTTCATCTTGGTGCTGACCACGGTGCCTCCACACACGGATTCGTTGGGCGTCTCCACCAAGACTAAAGCGGGACTCGTCACTGAAGATGACCCGCTGCCATTCTGAGTCACTCCATGGCAGTCTGGTACGACACCACTGCAGTCTTTGATGACGGTGACGTGGTGTTAAGGGCAGGAGCCCCACGATACAACCTCTCTCAAGCTTTTCAATTGCTTGATTAGCTTTCGAACACTTTCATGAGATGTACTTCACTTGCAAAGGACGCTCCCAACGCAACAGCACCGCACGCGCAACAGGACGACCTTATACAGTCAGCCAGGCACAGCCATTAGGCCCGGCCTTGCTTTCGCCACATGAACGGCCAACAGGACATTCTCATTGACAAACCTACCCGCCCGAGTTTCATTCCTGACGGCTGATTCGTCCCGGGCGCGGCTATTTTCCGATGCTGAGTGTATATTCGTTGATGTGTTAATGCTTGGCCCTCTAATATTTCACATGTTTTTCCCATAGAGAATGAATAGGATCGAAAAACACATGCCTATCTAACCCACTTCCGCTCGACCTAGAGACACCAAATCGGATACACTGGCTTGGGGCACAGTGTTTGATTGACCCACACTCGTTCGCTTCTCCTTTTTTTTCGCATCCCTCGTTCCTCCCATAGTCATTTTTGTCATTTTTGGACCTACCCAAGCGCGGCTGTTTCGTTCGCTTAAGAGCCACCAGACTTCACATGCTCACTAAGGGGAGGTTCCCAAGCACTAACCCACAGCCATACTGACTTGCACTCCTCTATCTGTCGTTTATTCATCCCTCATTCCTCCCATAGAGTCCCAGTCATTTTTGGACCCACCTAAAGCTGGCTGTTTCCTTCGCCCAAAAGCCACCAGACTTCACATGCTCACTAAGGGGAGGTCCCCAAGCACTAACCCACAGCCATACTGACCTGCACTCCTCTATCTGTCATTTATTCATCCCTCATTCCTCCCATTGAGTCCCAGTTATTTTTGACCCAAACCAAGCAGTAAAGCTTTCGTTCGCCCGAGAGCCACCAAACTTCACATGCTCACTAAAGGCAGGCCCCCGGACGCTGATCCACAGTCATACCGACCTGCACTCGTTTACTCATCCCTCGTTCCTCACTGAGCAAGATGCGCAACCATCCCGCGTTTCCTTCAGGAAATGCACTTTTCTAGATAGAAGATAACATTCCTGCAGAAAGTTGCTTTAAAGTCTCAGATGTCTGGTTCCTCTTACCTTCACCGGTCCCCTGGTCCTCTGTAAGGGAACACACCTGAATCTGATATGTCCTGCAAATTTTAGGGCCAAATTTATTTTTATTTACTGAGTTTATAGAAA
>JAMWET010003640.1:0-87500 GCA_024036415.1 Prochilodus magdalenae | reverse complement strand
ACAAACATGTATCCCCAATTTTTACTTCTATGCATCATTGGAGCAGCTGCTGTTTACACTGGACCAATAGAAATGCAAAACTGCTTGGACAGACGTCTGGTTCCATTGACTTCTAGTTAAATGAGGTTGGATGCCGCTATGGACAGTGTCTTCACCAAGCCCTCTTTGAATACTCTTTCAACCAGTTCCCCATCGTCAGATTTATCCCCTCAGGAGAAAGGGTCCGAAGCACGACCCCGAAATGTCCTTCCGCTTGTTGTCTGCTGTTACACGTTTCAGGCAAACAGCAAATTCCGAACCTAATATCTAATTGGAGCTTTGAAATTGTGCATGGCTTAAATTGAACATTTTGCATCATTGCTTCATGCTGAAGGTGAGTTAGCCACCGACGATCAGCACTGCTGACAAAATCAGACATACCGGTCAGACCCTAGTGTGTACTCCCGCCTCCTGTTTATCTTCTCACTCTCTGTTTATTTCCTCCCATAGTCGCCTCCAAATGGTGGAGTCTACATGGTGAGTGACCGCTCTTATGTCCAGGAACATGCATGACTCTTAGAAGAACCTTTATACCAGGTTCTACAGTCTGTGAAGGGTGTAAACGTGTGCATGGATGCATGAGTGGGTGGGTGTGTGTGCCTGGCGTCTCTGTACTATCAGTCTTGTTACATTAGCAATATTAACAGATGAGCCAGCGCAAACCTCTGCCAAGCCATAAATCTGAAATACTCTTCTCTCTCTTCATCTCTCTATCCCTTTGTAACCCTCCCCTCCCCTCTCTTCCTTCAGGATCTAAAGCCCACAGGAGAGACGGATGTGTATAGGGAATTAAACAGGTGAGGGATGATTGGAGCAGGCCACAGAAGGAGTGTCGGTGTTGCCAGTTCATTAATCATTACACTGAGCATTCAAGGAAAACACCAGCATTCCTCTTCCTGATCTCCATCAGCTGCATCCGGATTGTACTGTGGGTTAGCGCTGACATTAACTTTGACATGTCCCCATATTTAGAATGTATCGAGACTCTTGAGCCATTTAATCAGCTCCACTGACCCTATAGGACACTCTGTAGTTCCATAGGTACAGACCGTAGTCCATCTGTTTCTCTGTATACTGTACTACCCTGTTCTTCAATGGTCAGGACCACCACAGGACCCCCACAGAGCAGGTATTATGTGGGTGGTGGATCATTCTCAGCACTGACACTGCCATAGTGGTGGTGTGTTAGTGTGTGTTGTGCTGGTGGGAGTGGATAAGGCACAGCAGTGCTGCTGGACACCTCAGTCCAGCACAACAGCATCCCATGAGTAGTGTCATGTGACCACCAGTGAAGGACTAGAGGATGACCAACACTGCACTGTGCAGCAGCAGATGAGCTATCGTCTCTGACTGGACATCTACAAGGTGGAGCAGCAAGGTAGGAGTGTCTAATAGAGTGGACAGTGAGTGGACACAGTGTCTGAACACTCCAGCAGCACTGCTGTGTCTGATCCACTCACACCAGCACCACACACACTAACACACCACCACCACTTCAGTGTCACTGCAGTGTTGAGAATGATCCACCACCCATATAATGCCTGCTCTGTGGTGGTCCTGTGGTGGTCCTGACCATTGAAGAACGGGAATACAGTATACAGAGAAACAGATGGACCTGAGCCAGTGGGTTTCTGGTTCAGTGTGGGGAACTGTGTCCTAGTTATTGTCTGTGTTAACTGATGGTGTAATATAAGTGGATTAGATGGACATTCAGCTGAAGACTCTTTAATAGTGTTGTGTGTGTCTGTGTGTCTTCTCCTTTCAGATATGGCCCATGCTGTGATTAAGTCTTCTCGAGTGGAGGAATACATGATGTGAACTGAATCATTTATAATGGGAATCTATATGTCAGTCATTTCTGCTGATTACTGTATCTACTGCAATGGCATTTTTGATAACTGCAATACTGATTAAACTGTAATACATAATCAGTCTGGGTTTGATTTGATCAGATTTCACTGCCGTTCCTAACCGACTAACATAACCTTTGCCACCCATGTAAATGGGTCTCATGGTTTTGCTCTATTCACGGTGAATTTCTCTCAAGGAGTCATATATTTAACACAGAATTGAATCTACTTACCTACTAAATCAACTAAATCCACCTAAATACTTTTATTGAAGTATTGCACTGTGAATTCAGCGCCAAGATAAACATATAACCATTCATCACCATACATCCATATACCTTTACCCCCTTTGTGTGTATAGAGACTTAAAAGTAAAAGTATCGATATTAAGTTGTGATCCTCCGTATCGGATCGAAGGAGACTAGAGAATCGGTGGTATCGCCCAGCCCTGCTGTACGCCGCCTTCTCTGCCCCACAGAGCTGGAATGTTTTGAATTAGCTCAATTCTGCCACTCCGGCTTCCGTAGCCGTCGACCGAGAAACGATGGCCGGCTGGTTGTGGCTCCGCTGCCTGTTCGGGCCCAGCCTGCATCGGATTCACCGTCCACCTCAGCAGCCCCGACCCGAAGGAAGAGCAGGGAGGCGGGTATGTCCTCTTTTCCTTCCTAACAGCTCTGAAATTGGGCTGAACCCCGAGCTTTAATTCGTGGGAGCAGCTACGGAAGTGCAGGGCTTAGTGTTGACAGTGAGCGGGCTAGCCGGCTAGCTGGCTAGCTAGCTAATGCTAGCTAACACTGTAATAGCCACTGTACGGTCTGTCAGGATGAAGTTCAGGCACAGAATGTTCAGCTCATGTGTGGAAGAAGCAGTGAGAGGACGGGAATATGGGAAGGGAGCAGGTGTTTAATCTGTTAAGGAGAAAACAAGATGGAAGTTGTCTCAGTGAGGGCTTCAAGGTTGGGCTGTATTACAGTGATACATTAAGCAGGCTTAGCATGTAGCTGAGAGCTCCTGTCATCAAGATAACCACGAAAACGAGCTTTTGTCTAATGTCTGGTTAACAGTCAGGTTCTAGATATCTAATGTCTGGTTAACAGTCAGGTACTAGATATCTAATGTCTGGGTAACAGTCAGGTACTAGATATCTAATGTCTGGGTAACAGTCAGGTACTAGATATCTAATGTCTGGGTAACAGTCAGGTACTAGATATCTAATGTCTGGTTAACAGTCAGGTACTAGATATCTAATGTCTGGTTAACAGTCAGGTACTAGATATCTAATGTCTGGTTAACAGTCAGGTAATATGTTTTTAATGTCTGGATAACAGTCAGGTACTAGAACATGTTCCTCTGCCTTCTCTTGCAGGGTTGGGATTACCTGCCAGGAAGTTTGGAAAGGCATACAGACAATATCCTCGGCTGGGTAAGTGGCTGGGGTTTCTTGGTGTGTGGTAAAGGAGAACTCCACCAAAGTTTCAGGAATTCTACATGATGGAATAGTTGAGATGTAGACCAAGTTGTTCAGAGTGATACCAGGTCCAAATGCTCTGTACTAGAGAAATGTACTGTGTGGGAATTGTTCACAGTGGTGGTGAATGGAACCAGACGTCCACCTTTAAAGTTATTACAAGCAGTGGTTATGGATACGCTGCCTGATAGATAGATAGATAGACAGACAGATAGATAGACAGACAGATAGATAGACAGACAGATAGATAGACAGACAGATAGATAGACAGACAGATAGATTTACAGACAGATAGATAGACAGGTAGATAGATAGACAGGTGGATAGATAGATAAATAGGTAGACAGACAGACAGGCAGGTAGTAGGTAGATAGATAGATAGATAGATAGATAGATAGATAGATAGATAGATAGACAGGTAGATATATAGACAGGTAGATATATAGACAGGTAGATATATAGATAGGTAGATAGACAGACAGACAGACAGACAGATAGATAGATAGATAGATAGATAGATAGATAGACAGGTAGATATATAGACAGGTGGATAGATAGATAGGTAGATAGACAGACAGACAGACAGATAGATAGATAGATAGATAGATAGATAGATAGATAGACAGGTAGATAGACAGACAGGCAGGTAGGTAGGTAGTTAGGTAGATAGACAGGTAGATAGACAGATATATAGATAGATAGATAGACAGACAGATAGATAGATAGACAGGTAGATAGACAGACAGACAGGCAGGTAGCAGGTAGGTAGTTAGGTAGATAGACAGACAGACAGACAGACAGATAGACAGGTAGATAGATTGACAGATAGACAGACAGACAGACACATAGATAGATAGACAGGTAGATAGATTGACAGACAGACAGACAGGTAGATAGATAGATAGATAGATAGATAGATAGATAGATAGACAGACAGACAGACAGGTAGACAGACAGGCAGGTGGATAGATAGATAGATAGATAGATAGTTAGTTTCCCCTTAATGTATTTTCTGCTCTTCATTCATAATGGCGGATGGATACACGCAGGGCTTTATAGTCCCAAATGAAAATATTATTTTCAGGATCATCATTTCATTTAAACACTCAGAAGACACGATCGATGATATTCCCATTTCAGGGTTTAACGACCACATGGTTTCAGAGGTGTATATTTTCGATGCTGAGGTAAATATTCCTGTTATTATGTTATTATATTCACATTATAATGACCATTTCCTACTTTCAACGCCGGAGGCTGCGTGTACCTCATGAAGTAAGTCGCTCTGGACTCGCTTATCTATGTGGAAAGCACTCTCAATCGATTTGAGTATGAATCCATCCTTGCAGGTCACGTACACCCATACGCTTCCCTGGGGCAGATGGGGTCCTCCAGCATGTCCGAATTCCAAGATTTCTTGGCCTACCCTGGCCCCCCTAATTCCCCAGACCTGAACCCAGTTGAGCCTATGTGGGACCAACTTGAGCCTGTGTGGGACAACGTGCTCGCTCTATAGATCCACCCCACACACCCTCCAGCAGCTGTGGGATGCACTGCAGTCAGCATGGCTTCAGATACCTGGGACCACCTTCCAGGACCTTACTGAGTCACTCCCAGCCTGTGCTGCACACGGTGGCCACTCTGGATATTAGCTGGTGGTCATAATAATGTGACTCGACTGTGTATATGCTACACAGACAGGCAGATCAGTCGAATACAGATCGGTTTTTAAAGCCTGCTGTGCCTGAGCTCTAACAAAATAAACCCCCTTTAAAAAAAGGCCAACAATATAAAGAGACTTTGGACAGAAGAGAACCAGTCGGGTGTGTATGGCATGTGCCTCACCTACTATAATCTCACAGCTTTCATTACAGCAGGTGCGCTCCAGTATCCGCCTGGCACGTGTGCCAGTTTTGCAATTGGGGTGTGGTTGTCTCTCCATTTACCTGCAGCACGTGATGCAGCTTATGCTGAGAAAGTCAGTCAGGGAAGTCCTCGGCCGAGATGGCCAACATTGATAGGACAGGATCTACTTTTCTCCGGCCACTGGGACAAGGCTCTGCCACTTCACTCCGACAGTATAAGCCTCACTGCATCTGCCTCCCTTCACTCTTTATGGACAAATCCTGCCCCCTGACAAGATAAAGCCCACCCTAGATGGTTAGTTTTGATTGTTGACAGCAGATTCTATGAAAGGCAGCCAACGAGGAGTGACTTGGAGGGCCATTTGAATATCCTCTGACTTGCTCACTGGGGGCTCGGACCCGGATTCTCAGTAAAGCTGTTTGGTGACCACGTCAAATATATTTGACTTGATTTGAATATAGCGGATCTAGCAGGGAAAGCCCCCTCCTCATTGTGGAGAGCTGCACAAGGACAGTAGCTGGAACAAGCCGGAAAACCATGTTTCCAGGCATTACTGAGTCCAGCGGTATAAACCATATATCAGATTTTACTCTGGTTCTATTATTGATTTCAGATCTGGCTTTGAAACTGTAATCTGACCTTCAGTCTTGAGTATTTTGGTCTCCCGTTGGAGCCCGGTCTGGTATAGCTGGTACCGGAGCCACCAGACTTCCCTGTACGAACCTGGAATCGAATGTGTGTGTCGTATGAGAGACCAAAATGTCTTTTTGTTTTTCTCTGCAGGCCTCGGCCCTGTGGTCCCTGTCCTATTACAGCTCACCTCTCATTCTCTGCTACCTGTATAGAAAAGGTAAACACACCACCAGCTGCAAACACACCTAAAGGGAGAGTCCAGTGTAGCCTACACTGATCCTCCTTTACTGTGGATGTAGTCAATCAGCCAGGACATCTTTATCTGTGCACTGGAGTCCAATGTGGCTAATCAGTATATCAGTATTAGCATCATGGAAATGCCCCCAGCTGTGTTGAGTAATAGCTAACAGACGTGCTAGTGTGGTTCCTAACACACTGTTGTCTGGACAAACCTTGGGAGGTTTCTATTACTAGTTAGCGCCGTTAGCCTCTTGCTCTGTGCATAACCAATGAAACAGACTTCAGACATGTCTCGGCTGATTGAATCCACCTGCAGTACTTCTGGGGAGATGTTGGCCAAGATGGCATCCATAATGGAGAACACTTCTCATCCACTATAAGAGACAGTCGTAGCACTGGCCAGCACCTTCAGTGACAGGCTCCTCCACCCGCAGTGTGGTAAGGAGAGATACCGCAGCTCTTTTCTTACTACTGCTGTTTAGGCTCTACAACCGGCACCTCCTCAAGCAGGGCATCAGACACTCACTACTGTAGGCACACTACATGGAGCCTTTCTATACATACATTTAATGTGACTTAATTCTTCACCAATATTTGCTGCTGCACCTTATCACCTGTACACCACCTGTACACCACCTGTACACCACCTGTACCGACTGCCAACATCACTGTAAATCATGCACTCTGACTGCCTATACCCTTATTTAGGCGACTGCCAGATTATCAGTATCTGTGTAGCTGGTAAACTTTACTATCTCTGTGCAACATCTTTCAGGAATCGTGCACTATATGCCTGTGCACTACAATGTAAATTTTAAGTTTCTTATTGTATTTTATTTTTAACCTAACAATAGATATTTATTTATTACTTATTTATTTACTTATTTATTTTTCTGTTATTTCTTATTTTATTTTTCTGTAATTTCTTTTTTTTTTTTCTGTTTTTTCTTATTTTTCTGTTATTTCATATTTTATTTTTTGTTATTTCTTATTTTATTTTTTTGTTATTTCATATTTTATTTTCTGTAATTTCTTATTTATTTTCTGTTATTTTTATTTTATTTTCTGTAATTTTATATTTTATTTTCTGTAATTTTATATTTTATTTTCTGTAAATTATTATTTTATTTTTGATATCTGTGCAATATCTTTCAGTAACCATGCACTATATACCTGTGCACTACAATGTAAATTTGAAGTTTCGTATTGTATTTTAATTTTAACCTAACAATAGATATTTATTTATTTTCTGCAATGTCTTATTTTATATTCTGCAATTTCTTATTTTTTTTTGTATTCTGTAAGCCGGAACTCTAATCTACCTCTGCGGTAACAATGTAGATTTCCCCATGTGGGGTAATACATTCATCTTATCTTCGTAAAGAGGAAACAAATCTGGGAGTCATTTCTTACTCCAGACTGTTGCTTTAACACAGGCTCCAAACCAGTTCCCCAGCTTGTCCACAGCCGTGAGGTCTGGAAATGAATAATAGATGATGTTTTTTTTTTTTTCACTACAGGAAGTGATCACTCTGTGATGAGTGTAATCATATCATATGAGTCATGTGTTAATAATACTGTTACGGCATGGTCCTTCTGTTCCGCCTGGCAGGTAATCCCTTTAATGCAGTTTGTATGCGTAACAGTCCACATGTGGCTGTTCGGCAGATCGGCTTCCATGTGGGACTGTCCTCCGCTCCCGGTTAGGCGACTGGTTCAGGACTGATACAGGTGTGTTATAGTGCTGCTGCTGGAGAATGTAGGATATCGCCGGGCTGTGAGTGAAAGGTAATTAGGTGGGGACTGCAGGGTTGTATCAGCGGGTACTTGGACACCTTGGTGCCGTAGCTGTGTGCAGTAGCTGTCTACATCGCCTGCTTTCATACTGTGTGGGTGTATACGAGTTGTTCTGCGGTCATAGCCCAAAGCTAAGAAGGCATTGGGGTAAGGTAAGTGGGTTGTAGTCTTTCCATCCAAGCAGAAGGGGAACTATTGCACTATGGTCAGAGCTGGAGGACGGGTGTTGTCCACATGTCTCATTGTGTAGCTCTGGGGCAGATGGAATGACCACGTAACCAGCTATGCAACTACTCGCTCGCCTTTACTCTCTTGCTGTCTGAAAACCAAACCAAGCACCTCCAGAATAGTTAGAGAGAGACTTGGAGCTTCGTCCCCTCAGGGGTCCGGGGGTATATTGGTATACCGTTATACAGTGGGGTATATATAGCATGAACTTGGTGAACTCACTCACTGATGAAAGTGTTGATCTGCTCTGTTCCAGGCTATATCTGCAGCAGTAAGCTGGTGCCGGTCAGTCAGTACGTGGGCACAGTGCTGGTGTGTTTGCTGGGAGTAGCCTGTCTAAGAGGTGAGCTAACCGAGTTACTCTACCCTGTCATAACTCTTCATGACAGTTTCTGTTTAATTACAGGCTGACAGTTTGACGTATGATGTCATTATCATGATACATTAGGTAGCAGCCCTCGTTTCTTAGTGTATGTGATTGGTGCTCCTACAACGCTGAACAACTGGATGAATCATAAGAAGCCAGATCACCATTACAGAGACAACGTAGTGACAACCAGCGTATACTGACACTGTAATCTGCACAGTGATGGTTAGCTGATTGGACATCAACCCATCTAATGCTATAAATAATAATATTATTATAAAATAAAGAAATAAAATATTAGGGCTGCCCTCTAGAAGTCGACGAGTCGAATCGTCAGTCGGAGACCCTTCAAGTCGACTGACAACAGTGACTCTTTTTTCCCCGTAAAACAGACCAAAGCTTACAAAAATGCACAGGAACTTTAGGAATGTAAAAAGACATTTTAATAATTATTAAAGGGGAATAATAAATATATATGTAAGTTCTAGCTGGGCTGTGACGCTTGCTAAAAAAGTAAATCCATGTGACGACGTGCGCTGTGGCGGTTCACCGCTGAAGGAAGCTGAAGCTGAGAAACACGGGGGGAACAACGTCTCAGAGAAAGTCTGGAGGAGCTTCTGAAGAAGAGAGTCCGAACGAGTGAAACCGAATTCTGCTCGTCATTTAGTCAGACATCCAACACTGCTCCAAACGAGGGAGCTGACTTTCAGTTTAGAAGTAACGGCTGTTTGCGGTGAAGGGGAAACGGAGTGGAGACGTTTGTTTTATTATAATTCCGTTATTATAGAACCTAAATTACAGATATGTTTATTTATTCCTCTACAGCTGAGATTATCTTTATTTAAGGATGAGTACGGTCACTTAATACGCCTGCTGATAAACGAGAGATAATGATTTCAGCGTGGGTAATATAATAAACGGTTTCAGCTCTACCATTCTTCTCTTCATCTAATAATAATTTAAATATGGACTAATCTGGTTTTATTTATCAGTTTATTATTTATGAGAGATGAAAGACGAAAGGTCCTCCTACTGAAGAAGCTGTTAGAAGTGAGATTAAAAGACTATAAGCTATAAGTGCTAATGTTTAGCATAGATACGAGCTGCTGCCCAACGCTGTAATTAAATCAGGCTCCAGTTCAGATCGATCATCATAAGCCCCGCCTCTTTTAGTTCAGAAATATGTTCCTGTGACTCTGCTGACTTTCTAAATGAGGAGATCAGATCTGAAAAAAAGTAGTAACAAACAAGTTTTTAGAAGCAGATTCAAACTTTTCCTTGTTTGAATGGTGGGGCGTGTGTATGTGGTGGGATGTGGGATGACTAATCAGCGGCACCAGCCCTAGTTTAATGTGAATTAGCATAGTTGTGGGCAAATGCATTTGTAATTTTACACTGATCTGAATTTAGTTGGATGTTTTAATAACAGTAGCTCATTAAAATACAATGCTCAGCTGAGTGGCGAGAGAGAAATCTCCCAGTCTTTGATTTATTTATTTTTTATTAGAATTGTATTAGTATGCACTATAGGCAGTAAAAGTTGCAGTCCACTCTGGACAGGACCCATCATGGATCTATAGGGCCTTCTGGACCTTGTTCAGTAGAACAATGAACAAAATGGTTCTCATTTACTGTGTGTGGTTCCAGGCTGGGGTCGCTGGAGAAACCCTGAGTATCTTCAGTTCATCAGCATTCTGGAGGAGACCAGGAGGAGCCACACACCTAGCAACAAGGTGAGCGAAGCCCTCGGCAACATCATAACAACATCCCTGCAGAGTCTAAAGCACTGATGCAATGATTTAACTCTGGTGCTTATTGTGCTCCACCCCTTCAGAAAAAACTCGCCAGCTATGACTTCAACTTCTCACACTGGCCAGCAGATTTCAGTTGGAAAGACGTCAGCAGTCCGTAAGTGTGTGGGGGTGTGTGTGGGGATGTGTGTGGGGGTGTGTGTGGGGGTGTGTGTGGGGGTGTGTGTGTCGGAGTGTGGATGTGTAGGTGTGTAGGGGTAGGTGTGTAGGGGTGGGTGTGTGTGGGGGTGTGTGTGGGGGTGTGTGTGGGGGTGTGTGTAGGGGTGTGTGTAGGGGTGTGTGTGTGTAGGGGTGTGTGTGTGTGTGTGTGTGTGTGTGTGTGGATGTCCGTCCTACCTGAACACGGACAGGGAGGTCATGGTTGACCATTTTTGTGAAGTTACAGATCCATATTGTGGCCTCGCCAGGATTCAAACTGTCAATCAAAACTGTTAAAAAAATATACACACAATCGAGCCACATTATTATGACCAGTTACTATCCAGAGTATCCACTGTGTGCAGCACGGACAGCAGCTAGACGGGC
The DNA here is from genome assembly GCA_024036415.1 of Prochilodus magdalenae. Lineage (NCBI taxonomy): Eukaryota > Metazoa > Chordata > Actinopteri > Characiformes > Prochilodontidae > Prochilodus > Prochilodus magdalenae. Next base: position 76,676 of record JAMWET010003640.1, on the reverse strand, counting down.
TGGGAGTGACTCTGTAAGGACCTGGTAGGTTGTTACAGGCACCTGGAGCCACACTGACTGGAGGGCATTCACAGCCCAGGGGGGAGGGTGGAGGATCCACAGAGTGCAAACGACGATTGAGGTGGTCCCACAGATGCTCAGTTGGGTTCAAGTCTGAACTGAAGTAGGGGGCCAGGGTGGCACTTGGAAGTCTTGGTCATGCTCTTCCAACAAGTGTAGAGACATTTCATTCCACACCAGGAAAGACAACGGGATCGGCAAGCACGGATTCCTTACCAATTCAGTGGAGAGGGCCCGGAGTATGCAAACAGAACTTCCTTCTACATGAGCTACATGCTGCTGCTTTAGGAAGTGGTCATAGTAATGTGACTCAGCTATGCATACATATATATATATATATGTATAGCCGCATAGAATATTTAATGGGTTTGATTAATGCATGCTATACATACAGGGGTTGGACAATGAAACTGAAACACCTGTCATTTTAGTGTGGGTGGTCTCATGGCTAAATTGGACCAGCCTGGTGGCCAATCTTCATTAATTGCACATTGCACCAGTAAGAGCAGAGTGTGAAGGTTCAGTTAGCAGGTAAGAGCACAGTTCTGCTCAAAATACTGCAATGCACACAACATTATGGGAGACATACCAGAGTTCAAAAGAGGACAGACTGTTGGTGCACGTCTTGCTGGCGCATCTGTGACCAAGACAGCAAGTCTTTGTGATGTATCAAGAGCCACGGTATCCAGGGTAATGTCAGCATACCACCAAGAAGGACGAACCTCCACCAGCATCACGTAGTGACCTGGCCACTATCCTGCAAGAAGAATGGCTTAAACTCCCTCTGACCACTGTGCAGGACGCAGTATATGTCATTCCCAAGACGAACGGACGCTGTATTGGCCGCAAAAGGAGGCCCTACACTATACTAATAAATGACTGTGGTCTAAAACCAGGTGTTTCAGTTTCATTGTCCAACCCCTGCATATATGAGGTGAGCTGTACCTGTTGCTGTTGTGATTTATCAGCTGATCTACAACACGCATGACTGGAATTGTGATGTGTTGTCGTTTTGTTTGAACGTTTTCTGAGGGTTCGGGTAATTTAACTGTTTAGTTACACGCCCCGTGTCTTATTCCAGTTCCACAAGGAGGAAATGAATATTAAGATATTGAGTTGGTATGTATGAAAAGCCACGCCCCTTCAGTGTTGCTGAGAGGCTGCTGTTGTGTTGACAGGAAGTTGTCTAAGGGGGGCGTGTCTCTGCTGAAGCCAGAGCCCAGACACAGAGGGGCAGCAGACAGTCTGCTGAACTCAGTACGAACACTACCATGCCACGTCATCAGGTAATACAAACGTCCTGCCTTGCCACGCGGTCCCTTCACACACGCAAACACCAGCACTGTGTCATGTTTAGACAGAACGAGAGGGATCGTGTTATTGTGATGATGGTTAGCTTGTAGAATTTCTATATGTTTATGTTTATATAAATATATATACAGTGAGTCGTTATTTCCACTGGCGCTTAGCGGAGTGATAAAAGCCAGATGTAGCCACAGATAACCGTACTGTGATGTACACTGACAGTTTCAGAGAAAGGTTTCACACAAATGTCTAATGTTTGTCTGTCTCTGCCTGTCCGTCTGTCCGTCTGTCTCTGTGTGTCTGTGTCTGTCTGTCTGTCTGCGTGCATGTGTGTGTGTGTCTCTCTGTTGGTCTGTGTGTGTCTCTCTGTTGGTCTGTGTGCGTCTCTCTGTCGGTCTTTGTGTCGGTCTTTGTGTCTGTATGTGTGCCTGTCTGCCTGTGGGTGTTTCTGTCTGTCTGTGTGTCTGTGTCCGTCTGTCTGTCTGTGTGCATCTCTCTGTCTGTGTGCCTGCATGCCTTTGCTTGTGTGTCTGTCTATCTGTCTGTGCGTCTGCGTGTGTCTGTGCGTGTGTCTGTGCGTGTGCGTGTGCCTGTGCCTGTGCCTGTGCGTGTGCCTGTGCGTGTGTGCCTGTGCGTGTGCCTGTGCGTGTGTGCCTGTGCGTGTGTGCCTGTGCGTGTGTGCCTGTGCGTGTGTGCCTGTGCGTGTGTGCCTGCCTGTGCCCGTGCCTGTGCCCGTGCCTGTGCGTGTGTGCCTGTGCCCGTGCCTTGTAGCTATCTCATAGCTCACTCGTTTGGCCGGAGGATGCTGTACCCAGGCTCTGTCGGTCTGCTGCAGAAGGCCATGAGACCCATGCTGCAACAAGGACAAGCCAGACTTATTGAAGAGGTAATGACACAACACACACACACACACACACACACACACACACACACACGTACCACATGTGCTGTTTATATGTAGGTAATAAATATATATATATGTCCCTTATGAATTAAATAAACATATCTGTATGTAATAGTATCTCTTGTATATGATGCATATGCAGTTACCTCAATGCAATCATGTGTCCCTTATGCACTATTGCTGCTGCTGTTGGAATAAAAACCACAATAATAAACTTATATAAAAAATAGAATTTTTTGACGTAACTTAAGTGCTCATCCAGGTCAGGACCGTTTAGCCTTTTCAGTGTATGAAGCTTTGTCTCTCTGTGCTCGCTACAGTATGAGGGACAGCGGAATAAGCTGGTGGCGTGTGATGGAAATGAGATCGACACTATGTTTGTGGATCGGAGGGGAGAACGAGGACCAAATGGCAAAACTCTGGTAAGGACCAAGTGAAGAGAGAACCTGTGCCACTGGTGTCGCAGTGTGTGGATTTATCCCGCATTCATCAGCATAGAAAAAAGTCAGATTGATGTAGCAGTACACACGAAAAACCAACAAAGTAGAATTAAACATTTACAAAACATCATTAAATGTAGAAGGAGATGTAACGGTATGCTTACTTTCCTCACTTTTACACTCAGGAAATCAGAACTTAAACCAACTTTGACATACGTGCATGTAACTATGAGCTACCCATCTCTGAATGTTGACCTGTATATAATGTTTACCTGGTTACGCTGTGTTACAGGTGATCTGCTGTGAAGGGAATGCAGGTTTCTACGAGGTGGGCTGCATGAACACTCCACTGGATGGTAAGTCTGTTTGGTTAGGGAGTAAAGCGATAGTTCGAGCCAAAATCAAACTTTCAGAATGTTCTCCTTACCCACAAAGCTTTACCACGCATCCTGCTCCGTGCATGTATAAAGAGGACCTGTTTGGGATCTACTAGATTAGAGCTACATTCTTCAGTTTTCCCAAAACTAATCCCCCTTATACTGTACATCTGTGGTTACCTTCCAACTCCCTGTTAAAAAGAGAAAAATGGGGGAGATGGAGGCCATGGGAAAAAAACTGGAAGGCAAAAAATGGAGCCAATGAAGCAGAAATGTTTACGTTGCTTAGGCAAAACTATACAGTTGAGTCACATTATTATGACCACTTCCTACTTTCGACGGTGGCAGCACATGGCTCATGAAGGAAGTCACATATTCATCGCGTTCTCCCGGCCCCACTCATCCATGCGGAAGGCACTCTCAACCGATCAGGGTATGAATCCATCACTGCAGATCACGTACACCCATACATGCTGACTGTCCTCCCTGGGGCGGATGGGATCTTCCAGCAAGACAGGGCCATGTGTCACCCAGCTAGAAATGGCCGAAACTGGTTGGAGGAGCATGGTCAAGGCTTCCAAGTACTACTCCCCTAATTCCCCAGACTTGAACCCAACTGAGCATCTGTGGGACCACCTTGATCACTGTGCTAGCTCTATAGCTCCTCCCCCACGCCGCCTCCAGCAGCCGTGGGATGCACTGCAGTCAGCATGGCTCCAGATACCTGTAACATCCTACCAGGACCTTACTGACACGGCTATCCGTGCTGCAGTCGGTGCTTCTTGTGGGTATTAGCTGGTGGTCATAATAATGTGACTCGACTGTGTATTATTGCAGTAATTTAGGAGATGGTTATTTATTTATTTGTAGGACAGACACTAAATCATTTTGGGGGAATTTTCCAAACTCTCAATTTAGCCAGATAGTCAAGTCAAGAACCGACATTCTTATTGGACAGTCCTCATCTTTGGGCTATTTGGCTAATTTGGGAATTTCAGCTGTCCCCCTGTAGGACCACATAGTCAAATACTACCACACACTACGTTTTGTATTCAGCATTCCACATACCTACTGGGCTGAATCTAATAAAACAGGACGAATATGGCTCTATTTGTAAAGACACATACAGTTAACGGTCTAGCAGTGCAGATGGTATCCATGATATTCCGAGAAAAGCGGAAGCTCGGTCCTGCTGTTAACTCGGTTTAGCGTTTGATGTCTTTACTGAAAAACCACGCTTAGGATGTTCCAATCGAGGAATGAATTAGGGAAATGGTCTCGGAATTGAATATAATGCTCCTCCAGCTGTATTGTAATGTATAAGCCTCACTGAAACACGACCCTGTGTTTAAACAGTGAGCCGAAATGAAAAGTTAATGATCCGTTACTTTAATGTAACATCGCTTTGGTGTCCCGCATGGGAAAGCGCTACAGATGAGCTCATTCCCGACTGCAGAAATTCCTCTCCGGGCCAGTCTTAACTTACTTAACAACTGAACGCTGCTTGAGGGAATGTGTTGCCAGCACAGTCTTAACTGAAGGGCATGAGCTTCATTAGCCCCGTAGCTCCAGTATAAAGGTACAGGAGCCAAACACATCTCGTCTGATCAGCTGCATCTGGGACACGAGCGGGAAACCATGGCAGTTTGATTTTTCGCAGAGCTTCCATTTAAAACCTGAAGGATAAAAATTCTCACCTCTCACTTTTTGCCCCTCTGTGCAGGTGGGTACTCAGTTTTGGGCTGGAATCACCCGGGATTTGCCGGCAGCACGGTAAGCAGGCCTCTGTTATTTGGAAACTCAGGTTTCACCGCTTACCTGATGGTATCTCGAGGTCAGAGAGCCTGACATGCTGCACCTGTCAGCGCAGGCTCAAGCACAGTCTCCGGCTGACCCTGAGACACTAACCCCATTACTCAGTAATGACCTTAATGAGTCGTCTGTCATCCGCCCTTCGCTGTCAGCGCTCCGTCAGTGCCACCCTGTCTTTCTTTAAAGCTGTCTGTCATCATGTCTTTCTCTGACTCCTGTTCAGGGCGTGCCGTTTCCGCAGAACGAGGCTAACGCCATGGACGTGGTGATTCAGTTCGCTGTGCACAAACTGGGCTTCCAGTTGAACGACATTGTGGTGTACGCCTGGTCGATAGGAGGCTTCACAGGTAAACACTTAGTGACCCACAGTGTACGTCTCCCTCCTTCAGCTGCTCTCACAGGTTTATTAGCCTTGTGTCTTTATTACCTGTATTATTTCTGCAGGTCATGTGGGGCCCATTAGAGCAGCATTTCAGTGTATGGAACATGCAGCATAAATAATAACAGTAACAATATAAATAATATTTTTATTATTATTGTTATTATGTCATGTAATTGTATTATTTTGTATAACTCATCATTATATGATGTGATAAAATAATAATAGTAACTACTAATATAACTGGTAACAGACATTATGGTTATTATTTTTATTATGTCATATAATAGTATTATTTTGTATAATGTATGATTATGATATAGTAGTAATAATAATAATAATAATAACAATAACAACTAATGTAATGATGGCAACAGGCATTTATTATTATTATTATTTTATTATATTAATATTATGACAATGATAAAATTCTGATTCTAATGATAGCATTATTGAATTTCAATGGATCAAAGAATCTACATAAATTATAACTGATTATCATATTATCTATTTATATTATCATGATATCAGTATTTTTATATATGTGTATGTGTATATATATATATTATGAATAAGTGTAGAAATTAGCATTATTAATATATGTTTTATATGACTGATAAGGCTGGTTATAATAAAAAATATAATTATATTAATATTGTATAAAATTAATATATATCTATTTTGTTATTAATATTTCAGTATGTATACTGTAATGTTTTGTTTAATACATACAGTTATATGCTGAACACCGATAGTGATAGTTAATATTACAACATGTATACTGTAATATTTTGTTTAATACATACAATTATATGCTAGTATATTATTTAATAATGACTAATATATTAAATAATATATTACTTTAACTATCACTATCAGTGTTCAGTTCTGAGGGGAACACGACATTATTATATCTTATTATAATGATTATTAAAATTGCAACATTCATAATAAGATTTAATGCATTTTAGACATATACAATAACCATTATTATTATTATTATTATTATTATTATTATCTATTTATTGTGACTTTCTGTCTTTGCTCCAGCTAGTTGGGCAGTGATGTCATACCCTGAGATCCGTGCGCTGGTTCTGGACGCCTCGTTTGATGACCTGTTGCCTTTGGCCCTGAAGGTCATGCCAGAAAGCTGGAGTGAGTGTCCCTGCTGTCCATCATCTCTGCCTACCTCTCGTAACACACGTACAGCTTGTGTCAGAACGTGCTCTATAGTCATCCTGTGTGCCGATGTGTTGAAACAGGGCCGCTGGTGACCCACACGATCCGGCAGTACATGAACTTGAACAACGCAGAGCAGCTTTGCAAGTAAGACCCCGTACATCAAACACCCCATAAACCCAATCGAACTCAGGTTACATGATAGGACTAAGCCCATCACCCACGCCACCCCCTGACCTTTTTCCAGGTACCAGGGACCAGTGCTGCTGATCAGAAGAACCAAAGATGAAATCATCACAACCACGTGAGCTCTTACGAACAGCACTGTCTCTGCTCTGTTCCCATCACTCTGTTAGCAGCACTGAGTTTGGTTTTGCTGTGTCTCTGATGCAGGGGACCAGAGGACATCATGTCCAACAGAGGGAATGATCTACTGCTCAGACTGCTCCAGTACAGGTGGGGCGGCACGTCGCACAGCACATCACGCACCTCCATCGGACTGTGTTGAGTTCTTAAAGGGCCAATACGTAAGAGGAAGCAATCCCTGCTGCTTCCTTCACTCCTCCCCGTTTACTTATCAGTCTAGACAAATTCATCGTCCCTTTGCTCGTCAGGAGCGTCTCCAGTGGTGATGATAGGCAGCACCAGTGCTAACTTTAGCTTGGCCTGGTATTTCTGTCTTGGTACAGCAACTCGCTATCGCCCCTTGAGGTACATAGTAGTATTACGAGACAGCACAGGCCAAGGCTAGCTGGTTAGGATGCTAACTTCGGGAAATATTTCTGGAAGGTGATCTATAGACTTTATTGGCGTCCTGGCAAACCTGTTATTCCTCTATGTTTCGTTGATAATGTAATTTGATTTTGGAATGTATTCAATCTCTGAATAGACTAATGTGGTTTCTGATACCGCATAACTCTCCTATCTTTAAAGTCCTCCACTCGTAGTAGACAGCCAAAGCAGACCTCAGGAGCCACGAACCACCGAAACTGTCTATGCACACTGTCCACTCTATTAGACACTCCTACCTTGTTGGTCCACCTTGTAGATGGACAGTCAAAGACAATAGCTCATCTGCTGCTGCACAGTGCAGTGTTGGTCATCCTCTAGTCCTTCATCAGCTGCCCACAGGATGCTGGATTGTTTTGGTTGGTGGACGATTCTCAGTCCAGCAGAGACACTGAGGTGTCCAGCAGCACTAATCCACTCACACACCACTTTTGAAGTCAGTCCTAACATCACTCATTTTCTGTATGTCCATCTTCAGATATCCTAAGGTGATGACAGAGGACAGTCTCAGGGCGGTCAGACAGTGGCTGGGGGCAGGGTCACAGGTGGAGGAAGGTATGTGTTCACCTTGCTGTCGATTGTCAAAGGCGTGCGAGTTATGTTCTTCTCTCACTCCTGCTCCTCTCTTTCAGAGTCTGTGTACATGGGGTACGAGGTTGATGACGACTGGTGCCTGTCTGTGCTTCAGTCGTACCAGACCGACCGAGAAACGCCGTTCCCCTGGAGCGTCGGTAAGCACACTGATCAACACGTGTGACCACCGTGCTTATGCTGAAGACATGCTGAATTGGTATTCTAATTTTGTGCGCCATCAGGTGAGGACATGACGCCGGAAGGCAGACGTCAGATTGCTCTTTTCCTGGTAAGAGAAAGTCATTCCTGCTCTGGAATAAACGTAGGTGTAGTTCTCAAACCCAGTATTAGTCCCTCAGGTGGTTGTTAACATCAACACTGAGCTGGTGGTCACATTATTATGACCACCAGCTAATATCCAGTGTAACTGCAGCAGCTAGACGGCCTGGGAGTGACTCGGTAGTGGTCACAGGTATCTGGAGCCATGCTGACTGCAGTGTATCCCACAGCTGCTAGAGGAACGATGAACTGATAATGATTAAATAAAACTTGTTACCGTATAATTACCACATCAGTAACTGCTTCTAATCGATCTGTAAAGTTCTGCTGCAAAAACGACTTCAGTGTGGATATTGAAGTCATCGTTTCTTCCAGGCTCGAAAGTACATGAGGAATTTTGAGACGACGCACTGCACTCCACTTCCCATCTCCGAGTTCCATATGCCCTGGAAGCTTTAGAGAGTGGAAGACGCCCGGACGGAAACAGAGAAAGACCTCGGAGGGAATTTGGTGTCAAAGCTCTGATTGTTCAGACCGTGTTTGTGTTGGTTGTCTGCATGGTTTGGTAGTTTATTATTTTTTCTTTAATTTAAATTCAGGATGTTTTTTAATAATTTGACTGGGGAAACTTCTGTTGCAGTTGTCCGCTGTTTTTTTAAGGATATTGTAAAATGAAGGCGGTAAGGTTGGTGCTGCTTGAGGTTCAAGCTGCCTTAGCTTTTGTAATGAAGGGACTCGGCCAATCCCTTTTCTCTCGATCCATTTTTTGTTTGTCCTCCGTTTTGTGAGCAACCTGATTCGTACCATAACATAATGCCCTGAATGTTACTGTATTAATTACGCATAATAAAAGCTGTGAGACGTTGTGGTTGGTTCACGTAAGCGGTGAAAATGTCCGGGTCGGCTTTTAAGACTCTTCGCTGCTCTTGATTAAAAGGCCACAGTGCGCCCTCGTTAAAGCAGAGCAGGTTCTTTTGTGTTCTAAGTGAAAGGGATCAGAGGGCTCTCGAAGGGCTCCGCAGCGCCTTGTAGTTTCAAGTGTTCCTCAGTGGCCCCCCCTCCTTTGTATCGTTAAGTGTTCTAAATCAGCATATGTAGTTATGCTCAGTGAAGTGGTCAGAGGAACACCACAATGTATTTGTGACACTAGCAGAAGATTTACTGACACGAAACGCTTTACACGCCTGTCTATGATTCCAAAATACCTAAAAGAGGAGGCGGGAAGCTTTTAAATAATTAATTATTAATAAATACATTCACAGGGAGGTTTCTGTTTCATAACTCGGGTTTTAAAACATGCCACATCCTCATGCAAACTGCAGACTCATTTTAATCCATTTTTAAATTTTAAATCAAGTATCTGTGACAGCGATTCTTTTTACAATATTTATTAGTCTACTTAATCAACAGCTTTATTTAAATTTGCAAAATGAGAAAATGTAAACCCTGCAAAGTCAGCCTCGGCTCAGCCTGACTTAGCCCGATCTCGGCTTCTTGTTCTAATTCCTCAGTCTGTCCGGTTTCTTGAGTGAAGATTCCAGTTCCACCAAAAATGAAGCAGCTGTTACACTCAGGTGCCACCATTAAAGGTGGAACAGGAAAATGTGAATAAGAGTCCGGCCTCTGGGCAACACCTAGAGGCGCCTCCACCACTGGAACACTGATTGTAACCCGGTTCTTCACTCTTGCCCCCTATATAAACTTCTTTCCCAGTCTATGTTTCTCAGCCATCTCTCCTGCTTTAACAGTGAGGTACGTGCACAAGCACAACACCATCGTTGTTCCTGATTGGCTGGAAGAGTGTGGTGTGGCTCTACCTGTCATTTGTGAGGCATTTTGTTTAGTGGCCATTTACAGAGGAAGGAGTTTTTCCAGTGTGCACACAGAATGCTAGCAGAAAGCTAGCAGGCCACATTCCCAAAGTAGATATTCCCTGAATTAGACAAAAAGGATACTGGACTCGAACAGTAAACTACACCATCAAGTCCCTGCACCCCAGAAGCTGAGGTTTTCCCATCACATACACCGGCAATAATTGGCAACACATATGAACAACTGATTTATGATTCAATGATAAACAGGTCAATTATTGTTTTTATCATTTCTTATTATATCACATACCATAATAAGAAGTTACTGGTATCAAACAACTGTTTATCACCGTCAGCCCGGAAATGACAAACTAGAGCCTTCCTCCCCAATGCCCAAGAAGGAAAACCAAACCGGATAGAAGCTAACACTATTTAATTCTGATTCCCCATAAAGACAGTTAAGCAGCCAGGCTGCACATCGTTCACACATCAGGACGCTAAATCATCAGTGTGCAAAAACCTTAACAAAAGACGAGGCGAGTGTGGGGGAGAGGTGTGGGGGGGTTACATCATTCTTCTGAAGTTCTCAATGGCTTCCTTCACTTTCTCCAGCTCGGTCTGACTCTGCCTCAACTGTACAGAGAGAGCGAGAGAAATACATTCACACTCCATAGCACATAGGTGATAATGTAGTATCCTGATGGCCAGTATCTTAGTTACAGAAGCTGCAGACACAGTGTTGCCTAATAGTGACTGGACCTGTAGTTACAGGTGGTTAACAAGCAATTAACTAAAAAGACCAGCCACCCCCTTACACCCTGTTGATATTCCCCCCCCCCCCACCCCCCCCCCCCCCCCCCCCCCCCCCCCCCCCCCCCCCCCCCCCCCCCCCCCCCCCCCCCCCCCCCCCCCCCCCCCCCCCCCCTCCCCCCCCCCCCCCCCCCCCCCAACTTCACCGTTATAAGCCTCGGTCAGGACATACGTTTGATATTAGACCATTAATATGTGGTATTTTCGTTTGTTAGCTCACATTTTTATAATTCAATGACTTAATGCCTTGAATACCGTTTTTTGATGATGTCATGAGTCAAATCCGTGTTTTTGTTTGTCGGTTAATGAAAGATCACTGACTAACACCACTGGGATCCCAGTCAAAATCATCTTTCAAGGTTCCTAAGCTACACTCCACCTGATGTCTGCCATGTTTATTATATATACAGGGGGTGTCCTGCTCCAACTGTACCTAGATCTGATTTGATACAATCCAGCTTTGTCGCTATACCTAAACAGGGAGTTACAGTGTACTGAAACCCAGTCAGGCTCCTTCTCCAGTGCAGTGATTAAAACACTAGATAGATGAATATCAGTGCAGTGCAGAGACACAGCCACGCTAGAAAAGGTGCATAGACAGAGAGACACATGCACAAACTGAACATCAGTACGTTAAGAGTACTAGAACTGAGACAGCAGTTAGCATGTGCAGTAGAGCTGATACAGCTTAGTGTAGGAGTACATGCAGGAGAGTAGTGTGTTGAGGTAGCCAGGTGTGCAGTTAGGTTTGTGGTTGTAAACAGTAGATGAATCTATAATAGTGTTCAGTGCAGGAAGTGAGAAGAGCAGCTCAGTGTTCAGGTGTACAGCTAAAACAGCCACACAGCTTGCAGTGCAGACGAACAGTATGTGTATATATAGATACAGAGTATTTACACAGCTCAGATGTTCAACTATAGTTAGGTGCAGTGCATACAGTCCTATGGGCTCTTTTATTTTTTACCTTCTCAGCATCCAGTTCCTGCACCTTAGCCGGAACCTTTTCCCTGTAATCGCTCTTCTTCATCTTCTCCGCCAGTTTCTCCATCTGCTTCTCCAGCTCGCCCTTCTTTGTCGTCAATTTGGTGACTTCCTTTTCTAGATCAATCAAGCCCTGGAGCAGAGGGTGCAGTAACACATTACACTAGCTCAGAATGAAAGTCATTAAGCGGACGTGGGCCACGCGTGAGGTCTGGTGTAGCGGTCACTGACTCGGGAGTCATTCGTCTATAGAAAGTAATCATTTAAACCACATCTGCAGTGTATTTTACCCAAATTATCCCCAAATAAACCAGACAGGATCCATTTTTACAGAACGACTAAACTTTTTTCAAACCCAGAAACCATGAGAACATACTTTGGAAAAAAATAAAGACCCTCCCAACATTAGATTACGGTTGACAGGGATTACTTCTGGACCCAATGGGCATCCTTCCATTTTTAACTATTTGTTAGTTATTGTATTTTATTATAGTTCAATTATTAATTTTTATTATTATTATTATTATTATTATTATTATTGTTATTATTATTATTATTATTATTATTGTTATTATTATTATTATTATATATATATATATATATATATATTATTATTATTATTATTATTATTTTATACATTATATTTATTATATTTTAGTTAATTGTTTCTAGTATCTTAATTTAAAAGGCAGTAAGGGGGGGTTCTAAGTTCTCTAAAAAATTAATGGGAAAATAAAAAAGGTCAAGTGACATTCTTGTGGTTTACAAATATACTGGGGGGGCATGATACATTTTTACATTAAAGCTCCAAAAATCATTTGAATTATTATCAGTAATAATAATATGCAATGAAACATAATCAAAGATTATTCCATGGTATGCACAATAATGCAAAACTGCTGTGTGCAATGTGTGTGTGTGTGTGTGCCTAGGGTTTTACAACATGGCTCAGCCAATCAGATTTCAGAACTGGAACTGTCCATCTGTCCGTTTTATGAACAGGCTTTGACGCTGTAATGCCGTGACTGCCTGTACCACCTGATATAATGGCCTGCTTTCAAGGTTCCTTGTCTCGTTCCGAATGATGAACACTCTTACCTTCAGCATGAGATGGACGCTGCATTTATCAGAGGCGATGGCCACCGCGCAGCCCACTGGGATAGCACTGTCACCTCCTGTAACGGGGTGGACGGCCTGAGAGTAGGAGAGCGTCTGGATCTGCAGGCTGTACTTCTCCACCAGAGACACGGTAGCGGGGTCTATACACTGCAGATAGCCTGAGAGGAAGAAAAGAAGAGAGACATGAACTCTGACCTCCAAGGACTCCCACCACTTGGCTCCCTCATATATTTATTCTGATGGAAATAACTGGGTTGTGATTACAAGGAGAATCCACAAGTTTTTAAATATCATGGGACACGTTTACCTGCTCTGATGTGAGATACTCAGCTAGAGTCAGACTTGGAAGTGAATGGAACCAAACATCTCTGCCTCTAAAGTTTATTGCCTCTAAAGTTTACTGCCTCCAAAGGCTCCCTCATTATTATATTGGAACAACTGGAATTATTAGATATACAGTCAGATCTATGACACGTACAATCATTTTCAGACCCAGTGTTCAACCAGAAAGTCGAGTTAATCCATTGGTTGTAACCCACCCATGACGAAGGGGTCTGCCTTTTTTGTTATCCAGATTCTCCATGTTTACCATACATACATACATAAACTCTCCGGAGACCCCTGTAGGTTCACTGGTGGTTCTGATAGTATATAAAATGTGTGTTGTGGACCCTTACTCCCATCACCACTGTAAAGACCACAAGCTCATCAAATCACTCTGAATGACGCTGTTTACAGTCCAATGATGGAACAGTGCAAAGTTCAGTGGGACCCCCTTTAACAGAGCTGCTATGGCAGTGCTACCAGCACATACAATCTCCACCTGGAATGAGCCTCTACCGTGTTAGTTCATGTTCCTGCACGCATCAAGCCCCAAAAGCCTGCCACCTGCAATTTTCCATCAAACAGTAACGACGTTCTCCCGCCTTCTGAGACATCTGCGCTATGATTACATCACCATGCAGCAGCAGTTGGGGAACCTGCTGCCCCCACCCCACCTACCTATCATGGAGAGAAAACTCAGCTCGCTCAGCGACACCCCTCCCCCCAATACTACATCTGTCGTTCCTTTGGGGGCTGGATTAGTTTTTACCAGAGGAGATCCAGGGATCTGTGTGTGATCTGATCGGCAGATTTCTGGGATTAAGGATCTGCGGGACGTCCCTAACTGTGCAGATGAATGCCTCTCAAAAACTGGCACTGGATGAAGGAAGAGGAGGAGTGAGGAGGCCTTGCATCTCCCTTCGTTGTGGGGCGATGACTGTTACGATGGTACACAATCACAGCATCAGGAATATACACCCAACGGCTGTGCACTTCAGTTTCAGTCCTGTCATAAACCTGAGGATTAAGGAATTGGGTCATATCAAACTCCATTTAGCTCTTAGCCTCGTCTTAAGTTCTCAAAACCGGATGCTGATTAGAACAGGACTACTATTAACAAGGGAGCTCAAGAGTTCAGTGGTCAATAGAGGTGCTTCGGGGACTCCAGGATTTCACTGGTAATAACACAAATGATAGCACCTCCTCAAGTAAAATGAACCCAGCTTAAAAAAAAAAAAGGTCAAAGGTCATGAAATACATTGACTTAAGACCCAGTGAACATCCAGTGAATGTTTACCAAACACTAGAAAGTTCTTCACAGCGAAAACTATACATGTACACTGGGTTCCAACAAGAGCAGCATCAGCCTACTGAGAAAGAGAACACTGGTTAAAGGTTTCCCTGGGCCTTTAGGCTTAATATCCAGTAGCTACTCTCAAACTGGTTCTCAAGGCCCCTCCATACGGTTCAAACTTCCACCAATCCCAAAGGGGTAGATTTAAAACGTGGACCATCCATATCACTGGCAGGGTTGTGGTGGTATCACAATAAATCGCAGGAGCATATTGCTATTAGGGTCATCATTTGAGGCAGTGCTAATCAAACCAGTCCCTCAGGGAAACCCCGACGGCCCAGACTGCATGCTCGAACACGGTGATACAGTAAAAATGTTGACTGTTTAAGGGTCCCTGAGGGGTGGTTTGAGAGCCACTGACTTAAAGAATGACAGCCAACTTCATTTATTATTAATAGGAGGTTTAACAGGGGCTCCCGAGTGGAGCAGCAGTCCAGGGTTTTGCCACATCATCAGGATATCGAGCTAGAAGTCCAAGGCAGCCTAGACGGTTAAGTATGGGAAACTGCTGAGGTAAATCTTACTGTACGACGTTTCATAATGTGCACTGTGTCTGTTCTAGCTTAACAAACCACAAACTATCCAGTTCGCTCCTAACAGTTTGTGTTTGAGCAAACTCTGATCAATAAAAGGAATGAAGTGTATAAGATTATAGGTAAATTTTGACTAATATTATTTGGCAAGTTGTTTTGACAAACAATTAGCAATTAGCAATTAATAACGTTAATCATAATGTCTTCGATATACAGGGGTTGGACAATGAAACTGAAACACCTGGTTTTAGACCACAATCATTTATTTTATATATATATATATATATTATACACCATTTATTAGTATGGTGTAGGGCCTCCTTTTGCGGCCAATACAGCGTCAGTTGGTCTTGGGAATGACATATACTGCGTCCTGCACAGTGGTCAGAGGGAGTTTAAGCCATTCTTCTTGCAGGATAGTGGCCAGGTCACTACGTGATGCTGGTGGAGGTTTGTCCTTCTTGGTGGTATGCTGACATTACCCTGGATACCGTGGCTCTTGATACATCACAAAGACTTGCTGTCTTGGTCACAGATGCGCCAGCAAGACGTGCACCAACAGTGTGTCCTCTTTTGAACTCTGGTATGTCACCCATAATGTTGTGTGCATTGCAGTATTTTGAGCAGAACTGTGCTCTTACCTGCTAACTGAACCTTCACACTCTGCTCTTACTGGTGCAATGTGCAGTTAATGAAGATTGGCGACCAGGCTGGTCCAATTTAGCCATGAGACCTCCCACACTAAAATGACAGGTGTTTCAGTTTCATTGTCCAACCCCTGTAACTGCCAGCTTTGCTCGTTCTTAGTATGTGGCAGTCAGGGCTTTTATGTCTAACGTATATTAATTACTATTTTTTATTGTAATACATTTTTCTTCTGACTTTTAATAAGCCAGTATTCCTTATTGTTCTATTCCAACACACAAAGCAATATTATTCCCTGGACCATGAGGCCTTTAAATATTTAGAGATTGCATTTCCTTACAGTCGGCGCGGGTCTTGGTGAGGTTGTAGTCTGCCCTGAGAGATCGGATGGTTCGGACCACGGTCATCACAAACTCCATTTCACGGTCGATCTCCTCGCTGTGCCAGCAAAACTGCAGCCGAACAAACAGACGAGCAGCTTTAACCACAGAGACACAGTGACTTCAAACGAAAACTGCACCGCCTGAATGACTCCACAGGTCTGCAGCACCCTCATCACCCACCTCTGAGCTCTCTGGGTAGGAGGTGACGGAGATGCTGGGAGGGCTGTCCTGAGGACGTCTTCGCGGCAAACGCTGGAAGAGCTCCTCGGTAACGAAGGGCATGATGGGGGACAGGAGACGGAGCCCCACCTCCAGACAGGTGTAGAGGGTCTGTCTGCAAACCTCGGCCTGTTTCTGAGACTCTGCGTCCGTCATGCTGAACACTGGCTTCACACTTTCCTACAGAAGGAAAACATAAAATTAAATATTAATAATAATTAATAATAAAAAGACATTTCATAGCACAAGAGATGACACCTTGCAAACGAAGCACAGAACCGTGGACGACATCATGAGCTACTTTTTTATTTTTGTTAAAATCTTAATTTTTCTGTATCTGTTTATTCTGTACATTCTGCTGCAACAATGCAAATTTGTCATGTGGCATAATAAGAGGGCCATCCTATCTTGACCTACTGGTAAGTATATTTCAGGGGCTTCAGGGACTGACTGCTGAATATGGTGGCCGCTTTCATGAGTCGGGAATCTGAGAAAAGAGTTACCTAGCTAACGTTAAACTCGCAGCCTTGTGCTTCTGAGGGGACACTGCACATAAGTGAGCATGTCAATTTACCCGGTTCAAGTTGTGTATCCAAAGATGTAATCTGCATGACCAGATACATGCAGAGCAACAACAAAAGAACAAAGAACCGGTGAGCTGGTACCCCCATTCTGAACCTCCTTTTCTTGGCTTTCAACAAATGCCAAACCGCAATGGGGATCCTCGCATTTCAGGCTGACGCCCTTATCCAGAGCGACTTACAAGGTTAATGATTACAGGTAGGCCAGTGTAGTGCTAGGAGTCTTGCCCAAGGACTCTTATTGGTGTAGCTCAGCATAGTCACCCAGACTGGGATTCGAACCCCAGTCTCCCACATGTAGAGGTGGCACCCTGAGTAGTGGTGTTACCCACTGAGCTACACCAACCACACGAAGAAATACAGAATACTCTTCCACAAAAGTGGAACCACAGGTTCCTTGTAAATGGCTCACAATGTTTGATGTTCTGGTGTTTGACGGTTTCAGACTGCAGATACTGGGGAACCAGCTGAAGTGCACATGAACGAGTCTGTGCATATCTGTGCAGTCTGTGTGAGGATTATGGTGGGCAGACAGGGCATTTCGCTTGGAAGGAACAGATACGGAATGACTGTAGCCATTACCAGATAGACATCGCACAGCTCGTAGAGCCAGAAGTTGTAGATGGCCGTGGTGATTCCTGGGAAATCGTAGGCTTGGAATCCGCTCCCACACAGAGTGACAGCAGCACACAGCCGCGACAAAATCCACCTATCGGCCACACTCTCACTGCCGCAGAGCTGATTCAGACAGCCAAACAGAGAGAGAGAGAAACATTAGTGCAACACCTCTACCAATTTAGGGCCATCTTCCATCAACCATCTCACACCAAACCACTCTCACTGATTTGATGATTGAAATGTATGATTGATATATATATAAAAGGCTGAAATTGATTAATTAAATCTCTCTGAAATGTTTCCCTGCAGTCTCACCTTTGCTTTCTCCCAGGGCACAAATCCCTCACCCAGAGTCCTCATGGCAAACTTCACAGCGTTCCATAGCTTATTGCAGAAATGCCTGTAGCCCAGGATCCTGTTCACATCCAGATTAATGTCCCTTCCTGGGCAGAAAGGAGCACAGAGAGACATACATGCAGCATTAGAGCCTGATTTTCTCATCTGCCTCAATGTGTACAGACACTCACGTCACACTCTACTAATATCATTCCTAATCGGACAAAGACCCAGTTTCTAGTTAATCCATGTTTTAAAAAGGAGGTATTTTTAAAAGTGTATATTTCACACCCATCAAAGTATCTGAATAATGTTTGATGCTTTTCTATACTAAATTACTGTCGATGTCTTTTGACTTTGCAATTACTTCATTACTAAAGCTACTAATTCCTTCACTGCTTGTTTGTCGCGTGGCTCGTGTTACAGAAATCTTACAGTCAAGGTCTGATGCACTGCAAGAGCTAAAAGGACACGCTTACGAGTTCAAATTGCACAGCAACATCAAGCGGGAAATGATTAGTGAGGTTAAACAGGGATTAACAATAAAAACAGGAAATCTTAATACACTCTGTACAGACGTTCAGCTCAAAGAGGAAGTCAAAATAATTGCTCCGTTTGAAACACCTACATACACCTAGTGAGCACACAAACTAGGAGGCAGTGAGCACACTTGCCCAGAGCAGTGGGTAGCCCCATCCACGAAGCCTTGCTCAAGGGTACCTCAGTCGTTACTGACGGTTCAGGGAAGCGAACCAGCGTCCCTCCGGTCACATGGCTGGTTCCCTAACCTCCAGCCCACAACCTATTTGTCTGGCTGCTTGTCGCCGAAACATCTAACTAACCCACAAACTAATATTCCAAGTATTGCACTACATGACCGCACTGCTGTTCCTTTTATTTCGTAAACAACATTGAACATTTAAAGAATTTGGTTCAAAAGTGTTGTACAGCATCTATATGATAGTTAGACTAATAGCTCATATACTATTGGATTATACATATGTATTTTCTGTTAACATTTAATCTAGTGGTTCATATTATTGGTCATTATTATCACCAGAATACTGAGTATTGTATTATTCATCATTACTTTTATCTATTTAATTATTATTAATAGTTCTGTATATGGGCAAGAACCTGACGATACCCTACACATCACGACACAGGGGATACGGTTTTTATCCTCTTAGGTAAACTTACCTATAGAACAAACACACCGCCATACGCACAGTTTTGCTAAGGCATTAGCCTAATGGCTTAATATACACTACACTGGGGGTTAAACACAACACAAAAAAACGAACCACTGCCTGACAAATCCTGCAAGCGATTGATTAAAATCAATACTGTTTTAAGAACGGATACTCTATCATGAATCATAATATCATAAAATTCTACATTTATGATATTGTCTTATAGTCATGTTCCTTGTTCATTTACAAGGATGGTTTTACTGGCTGGGGTGGAAGTATCTTGCCGAATGGGGATTTGATTGATATGACAGGTCAGGGTTTAACAACTGGCTGGTTGTTGTCATTACCTTGGCTAGTGTAGGCACACAGGGCAAACCTGAGGGCATCAGTTCCACACTCTGGAATCCCGTTGGGGTAGTCAGATTTCTGCAACAACAGAAATTCACAGGCCTCATTAGTTATCACTTATAATCAGTTACAGCAATCAGGTAGATCCTGTACAAACAGGCCCTCAATCTCTATAACTGAAATCAAAGAGTAAGTAATCAAAAGGTAACTATCTAGAGGATACCTGTCCCTGTTTGGCCTTCTCGATTTCCAGTGGGTCCAGATTGCTGTCTTTCAGCTGGGCATGGAGACCCTACAAAGACACACACGGCTCATGAGTACTGCCTGTATGCTACGAACCTGGACTTCTCCATTTTGTATTCATGTTTTAAGCTGTAGTGCAAAGTGGGACTGCTTCAAAGCAGCCTGGTTAAAAAGCTGACGCTGGTCTGACCTCCAGTGAGATTCCTGTGATGACGTCCAGAGGATCAATGACGTTACCCAGAGACTTGCTCATTTTCCTGCCATGAGCATCCCTCACCACGGCGTGCAGATACACCTGAGATAACAAATTTGACAGAATGAAGGTTGTAATGTTTGAACAACTTCAGATTAAACAACTCAAAAAAAGACTCAATTATAATCTATTAAAAAACACAACACCTAATAAAATGGTCCTCATAGGCTGGAAGTGACCACTTACATGAGGACGATGAATTCGACTGCTGATTCTTAGAGCCAGACAGGCACACCTATTTAAATGCATTCTGAAGCCCCATAGCAGGAAAAACCTATTTGTAATTATTTGTAAAATTTATTTGTAAAATTATTTGTGGCCACCATTAAAAATAATTTAATGGTGGTCACAAAAAATATTTACACTTAGGGGTGCGCTCAGTTTCGTTGCCAGCCGTTTAGACATTAATGGCTGTGTGTTGAGTTGTTTTGAGGGCACAGCAAATTTACACTGTTGTAGAAGTTGTACATTGACTATTTCACATTGTATCAACGTGTCATATCTTCAGCGTTGTCCCATAAAAGATAAAAAAAAAAAGAAGATAAAATATTTACAAAAATGTGAGGGGTGTACTCAGGCACGTATGTATGTATGTATGTATGTATGTATGTATGCATGTGTCTCAGACAGAAAACCAACAAATGGTGTCATTTGGCATTTGACCGGGGGTGTTTTAACTAGGGCTGCCCTCTAGAAGTCGTTGAGTCGAATCGTCAGTCGGAGACCCTTCAAGTCGACTGACAACAGTGACAATTTTTTTTTTTTTTCATAAAACAGACTAAAGCTTACAAAAATGCACAACAACTTTAAAGAATGTAAAGACATGTTAATAATTATTAAAGGGAATAATAAATATATATGTAAGTTCTAGCTGGGCTGTGATTAAAATTAAATCCTCGTGACAACGTGCGCTGGTGATTCACCGTTGAAGGAAGCTAAAGCTGTGAAGCTGAGAAACACGGGTAGAGCGATGTCTCAGAGAAAGCCTGGAGGAGCTTCTGAAGAAGAGAATCCGAACGAGTGAAACCGAATTCTGCTCGTCATTTAGTCAGACATCCAACACTGCTCCAAACGAGGGAGCTGACTTTCGGTTTAGACCTAACGGCTGTTTGCGGTGAAGGAGAAACGGAGCGGAGACGTTTGTTTATTATAATTCTGTTATTTTAGAACCTAAATTACAGATATTTATATTTATTGGTCTGCAGCTGAGATTATCTTTATTTAAGGATGAGTATAGTCACTTAATACGCCTGCTGGTAAACGAGAGATAATGTTTTCAGCGTGGGTAATATAATAAACGGTTTCAGGTTTACCATTCTTCTCTTCATCTATAATAATTTAAATATGGACTAATCTGGTTTTATTTAGCAGCTCATTATTTATGAGAGATGAAAGGCGAAGGGTCCTCCTACTGAAGAAGCTGTTAGAAGTGAGATTAAAAGACTATAAGCTATAAGCGCTAATGTTTAGCATGTATACGCGCTGCTGCCCGGCGCTGTATCCTGTAATTAAATCAGGCTCCAGTTCAGATCGATCATCATAAGCCCCGCCTCTTTTAGTTCAGAAATATGTTCCTGTGACTCTGCTGACTTTCTAAATGAGGAGGACATCAGATCTGAAGCGTATGCACATTGATTTACTGATTACTATGTAACGTATATGGAAAAAAAACATGAACGAACAATCAAATCGTTGACCAGGACAGGCGAATCTGATTCAACTGACAAAAATTCAGAGTCGTCTACAGCCCTAGTTTAAACTTTTGCACACACTGTAAGGTAATGGTTGGTATTGCAATCCAAACAACATGTTTCCTTCAAATCAACACCTTTAGTTATGTTTGTCACTTTACCAGATACATTCCATTACTGTAGTAATCGCCAGCTTTACTGACCTCCCGGAATGGAAGTTTTCCTGTGAGTTTGAGGCCCATCATGACCATTCGAGCCACCCAGAAGAACAGGATATCATGACCCGTCTCCAGCAGAGTACCTGGATAGAACACACTCAGGTCCTCGCACTAAAAAAATTATAAATAAATACAAACGTTATAAATAATAATATTCCACATTCAATCTTTTAAAAACAGACGTCTCCCCCTGGTGGGTGTGGGTGTAAGCTTACTTCATTTGGCCACCCAAAAATGGAAAACGGAAAGATCCCAGAGGAGAACCAGGTATCCAACACGTCCTCATCTAACAAAACACAAAACGATTTTAGTCAAACATCAATGAAGTACCGCTTCACAGTGTAGATTGTAGGGATTTGGAGACCCCTCTGGTGGAAACGTATCATCATACCTTCATCGGTTTTATGCTGATTGGGTAAATATAACACTAAACACAGGGCAGACATTTTTTGAGCTTGAGCATGTGACGTTAATACAAACACGGTCAAAAAAAGAACAGCTGCACCCAGAAGGAGGTGCGGGAGTGCAGTGCTGTTGGGAAGGAAGATAAAGGTGACCAGGATCAATAACTGATGATACATGTAGACTGATATGATCAATATTTATTGAGCTACACATACAGAAGTCTGTCTCTCAGTATGAAGTTGGGTTGCCATGTTTGCTAACCCAGCATACCAGTTGTCTCGGCATAGGAATGGGGTAGGTGGCCATGACTAGGAGGTGCATCGAAACAAAGGTGGAGATGTTTTGCTTTGAGCAGACATTCTCCATCTTTTGATGGAGCTCAGAGACGCTTGAAAGGACGCGCAATGGCCCACCTAACGTAGGGCTGAAATCTCCACACCAACCTGATGACGTCCACCTTGGGTTTCATAAGTCCATACAAAACATCTCAACTACCAATACATAAGCTGTGCATTCTGTCTAGATGAATCAGCCTGGGTCATATTTAAATCAGATGGACGAGTCATGTCAGAAATTACTTTCTCCAGGAATAAACTGACTCACTGTACTTCAGAAGAGAGATAATAACGAGCTCTGTGAGTGTATGTGTGAGGCTTACCCTGACGCAGAGAGATTTTGTCTGCGGTGACATTGAAGCGCTTGGCTGCTTTCTCTCTGGCTTCTTCCTCTGACCGCCCACTGACCCAATAATGACCATCCACATCCTACACACACAGCACATCCTTACAGAGTATCCTGATGAAGCTGATGGATCAGTAATGTCATACAGCTCTATAGCTCACCTCTCCTGGTTTGACTGACGGGTCATTCACTGTAATGAAGTACGCTGGGATCCTGTGGCCCCACCACAGCTGACGGGAGATACACCAGTCCCTAAAGCAAGCAGCAAAACATACAGCACTTTTATAAACACTATATAAACAGCAGAACTGACTCATTGACAAACACTGTGTGGCTAGCATCAAATACACTGCAGTAACAACTCAGCAGTTAATTGTTGTTTTATGTCGAGACTGTAATTTAACATAGGACAAATTTTTAATTGGAAGAACTGCAATTTTTAAGAAGAAAAGTCCATGATTTAAAAGGGGAAATTTACCCGTAGAACCAAAAGCTTATAAACTGCATATACAGCTCTGGAAATAAATAAGAGCTCACTCCAGTTCCATCTTAAATCAGCATCTCCACATGTACAGCAGGTCCTCAGTGAGGAACCAAAGGTTGGGTTCTAGCTTTACTGGCAGATACAGTGAGCGTTTGGTTCATAAGAACAAGATCCAGCAGCCAACACACAGGACAACACAGCTACAGACTGGCAGAGGGCCAAACCCCCTCTCTACTGACCGTGATGAGGGCCACCTCATTCCAATGTCCCTTACCCACCGTAAGATGACCTCAGGTGACCTACAGAGAGACTGGCGAGCGGTGGCTGGGGTGAGACGCACAGCGAGCATGGTTCTAAAAACAGGCTTCTGGAGGTCATTAGTGATTTTCTAAATAAACAGATCTAATACAATATCTGATCTGGAGTTTGGGAGACATGGTTCCAGTAGTGTAGAGAATCAAACAGAACTGAGGGATTCTGGTCCAACACAAACCCAGAACCTGTACAACTAGAGACACTGGAGGTGTCATTTGGAGGTGGTCTCTTAATTTTTCCAGAACTGTATATATATAAAATATATAAAATCACAATTAGATATTTCCCCAAATCGCTCAGACTTGGCGGTAACTCAGTTACACATTTATCAGCTTAGAAAAAAAACGTGCAGTTGATCAGCCAAGACAATTTTGGTGTTCTGCTTTGTTTAGTTTTGTGTGGAGGCTAATGTAGCTAATAAGACATGTATATGTATACTCAACCAGTGAGCTTTGAGAAATCTGCATGCCTAAATCACTCGACATTTGAACTCAGCATGAACTCTGCTGTTTAACTTCTCTCTCAGGTATAAGTCTCGTCAGAACCAGTATACTGATGATAACTGATGAATGTACAGACAGTGGAAACCATGCTAACGTCATTGGGTTTAGCCAGAGTCAGAGATGTTTCAGTCAGGTTGCAAACACAAAGGAAATACACACTCAATCGCCTTCAGCTATCTAGTCCGTTCCTGCTGAAGAACAGCCTGACTTAGCTTGGCCAGCCTTAACAAGACTGATTAAGCCTAGCTGAGGAGCTGCATCACAGTCTGCCGGCCTTGTCTGTGGAATAAGCCACGAAGCAGCTGGTACGGAAGCATGACTGTAATATTTTCCATATCTGGGTCTGACAGTCGGAGACACGAGTCTGACCCACAAATGACTATAGCAGCTATACAAAAGCATCTGTACAGGTGCCAGAACGCAACTGCAGGTCCATATAAGGTACAATTAAGTATGTGAAGAATGAGCTGCAGAGTAACAAGCAACGTCAGCTTTGTCAGAATTCAGATGTGACTCAAGCACCATTTCAGCAACAGCTGTGTGCCAGTTCAGGGCTAGTGTTAGACAGCACAGCTGAGGTATACTTGGGTGAGGCTAATCATTCTTGAGCACA
Organism: Prochilodus magdalenae; assembly: GCA_024036415.1. NCBI lineage: Eukaryota > Metazoa > Chordata > Actinopteri > Characiformes > Prochilodontidae > Prochilodus > Prochilodus magdalenae. The sequence goes on along the minus strand of JAMWET010003640.1, from coordinate 51,918 downwards.
TAGAGGAATTTATCTTAAACCTATTTGAGAAGTGAAACACACACACATTGGGGGGAATGAGCTCGAAGCAGTAAGCAGCCCTATCCATGGAGCAGTTGGGGGTTAGGTGCCCTGCTTAGAGGCCCTTCACTCGTTACTGGTGGTTCAGGGAATCAAGCGCCAAACCTCCGGTCACATGGCAGGTTCTCTAACCTCCAGCCCATGGCTGACTCTATTAAATAGATAGATATATCTAATATCTTAATAACTAATAGGCATAATAATTTTACTGCTGTGTACAATAAAGATATTTTATTTATTTTGGTTGTAAAACGAGAAAAAAAAAACATTATTTTTTAGGGTTTATTAAAAAAAAAATCCTCACACTGTGCCTAGAACTGAGGTTATACCATGTCTCTAGCACAGTGCAACTACATGTGCAGTAGGAAAACGAGCAGGAAGCTGACCTGATGTTGTCCATCCAGTTGAACCAGGTTTTGAGGTGGTGATCAGGGATGATCTTCAGCTCTCCGCTTCTAACCGCATCCGCAGCCTGCTTCCCCATGTCCTTACAGTCAACGTACCACTGCGGCTTCAGCAGCGGCTCCACCACGTCCTTAGAACGGCTACACAGAAAGAGATATTATGGACATGCTAGTGAACAACCTCCCCTTATAAACTGTCTACTCCTTTATCAAGCAATAATCAGGCTGAACACATCCATTTCTGAGCAACAATTTGGCACCGTGCTCACTGCTCATGAATATAACGTCTGTTATGGAGATACAGAATGGCTGTTGTGAGTTTGGTGAGCTGACCTGCACACAGGCACCACCATGGGGTTATCTTTAACCTCCTTAAACTGGCCTCGGTCCTTCAGAGCCTGCAGCACCGCTTTCCTGGCCTCAAAACGTTTCATACCCTAGAAAGGACAGTAACCCAGCGTTAAATAACCTCGATAGAGCAGGTAGAAAAACATGAGGAGACCAATCTGATCGGTACTACTGTGTCTGCATGATGGAAGCGTAGGTACCAGGAATGGAGGAGGAACGTTGATCAGGAAGCCATTCTCATCCAGGATGTTGACGAAGGGCAGGTTGTGTCTCTCTCCCACCTCATAGTCGTTGTGGTCATGAGCTGGGGTGATCTTCACCGCACCTAAAGGGACAATACTGAGCTCAGCCAGACAGCCAAAACGATGCCACAAGATACTGGAGTTGTGCCCTCCAATTCAACAAGTGAGTGATTGACCGTGGTCACTGGTTTAACCGGTAACAGTGACTGCATTTCATTCAGGCCTTCAGGTCAGTTCCTCTTTTCTACTCTTGTAGGAACATATGATCGGTTATTCAATACTAAATGAAAAAATTGTAATTCTTAAAATTCAACTCGTAAAAAATTCAATTTGTAAAAATTAAATTCGTAAAAATTTTAATTCGTAAAAATTTAATTAGTTAAAATTCGCTAAAATTGTTTTCTTATTATATTGCTTTTGCGTTTGACTTGCTATCCGGTGTGGACCAGAGGAAGATAGGTTCCTTCTGAGCTTTCCTCTTCTTGCTCTAATGGAGTTTTTCCCTGCCACTGTCCACCATAGCTTGCTTACTGGGGGGCTTAGACTTGGGTTCTCTGTAAAGCTGCTTTGGGAAACCATCTGTTATAAAAAGTCTTATATAAATAAACCTTCACTTGACCGTCTAATCAGCACTAGCCAACAGTCAACAGCAGCCCCCTTCACACATAAATCAGAAGACTTTCATTTTGAACACAGGCCTCAGACGCAATCTCCATAAGACACTTTATTGGATGCTACCTATTACGGTTCCTGTGAAACCACCATAACAGCTCGCCTATGCGCAAACCTATGATTTGTGTTTATCAACGCTTTTCCCCATTCCCAAGCTCTGTTACCCCCAAACACTGTTACTGCTTAACACTGAGAGGTTGAAGGCTAGCATGCGTTTCTTCTGAGACGTGTGTAAAAGAGTGTTCTAAGGCGCCACTTCATTCACTTTCATCTTTTGTGAAATCGCACTACTGGTGGAGTGTAACTGGATGGAGCAGCTGACAATGAGATGAGTGTTGGGTCCGCAGTAAGCCCATCGACCTGCATCACATCCTTGCTATACAACAGAACTTTGCTTTGCAGGTCTGAATGTGGCAATTCCGACGCAAATTCCCGATAGAAAAAATTGCATAATCAACCGGAAAAAAAAAAAAAAACACAAAGCCAGATATCAGCTATAAAAAGCTAAAGGTATCCCAGAAATGTATTGGACCTACTGAGAACCACAGTATACACAGCCACATACCACTATGAATACAATGCATACCGTATACGATACATAGGCGCTAAATTGTAGCAGCTCAAGCTTTAAAAAATAAAGATCTGTGCTATGAAATGAAAGCTTTGATTACGGTTACACTCTAGTATTTCCTCAATGTTATATTGTGGTGACAGTTTTGGGCAGACCCACTACATTCTAGTCATCAAGTCACGTCACGTCAATACAAAACACACACACATTATTATACGGCAGTATTGCACCATCATCTTTCCCAATTTGCAGTTTGTATGACAGTTATGAAATAAAAGCTATGATGCATTCAGATGTATACATGTCCATATACTCAGTTTGGTAACTCTGAGGTGCATCTACAAGCTGGTTAAGCTGACAACGACTCTCTTTAAACAGGCTCCCTCTTGTGGAGCGCTGCAGCATAACCAAACCCTTCTGTGAATCAAAAGCACATTCAGAACGTCTCGCCACTCACCTGTTCCAAAACCCATGTCCACGAAGTCATCGAACACAATAGGCATTTTACGGTCACAGAACGGGTGAACCACCACCTTCCCTTTCAGGTGCTAGAGAGAGAAAGGAAGAGAGGGATCAGAGAAGAGGAACGTGCCAGAGACACTGCGATAACTGTAGGAGGTTTGTGTGGTACCTGGTATCTGGGGTCGTCGGGGTGGACTGCCACAGCTGTATCTCCTAACATGGTCTCAATACGCGTGGTGGCCACAACTACCTCCTCATCTAAGTGGAAGAAGGATCGAATGCATTAAAGAACGGCAGCTTCAGGATATGCAGGTGCAGCTACTAGCTCTGCAGCAAGGAACTGTCAACAATGCTGTTGACAGAGAGACTGTTGACAAGATCTACAAGATAGAGTTTGGGAAGATATGGCTTGTCCTATTTCATTACACAACACCATAAAAGAAGAAACCTACTGTTACACAAACAGAACTAGCTCAAATTATTAATATCATTAATATAATATTAATATCATATTAGCACTCCTCGTACCTGACCCTTCTATCTTGTAGGAGAAAGACACCAGCACTCCAAACTCCACCTTCTCCTTATAGCCTGGCACAGGAAGCAGAGTTCTGCCGGTCAGCTCCTTCTTATCCACCTGAAGAAACAGAGCAGGACACAAACCACATGCATTAGCCATAAATAATATACATCTCTTAATTATTACAGCCCTCTCAAAAACACTAAGCACAGTCGTCGGTTAGGAGTAAATGGTATACCAGTGAATGATATGGATTCTGTTACAGGTGGAGAACGTTAAACGAGCCCAAAAACGTTAAACCACACTTGCCATTGTTTCTAAACAGAGTCGTTATTATTGATAGAAACCGAAAGTAACATTTGGCCAAAGGCGTTTTTTTCCCCACTTTGTTTTATTAATTTTGACACTTTCTCACTTAAATTAATGCCTATATTAAATAGGCTAAACCACAGATAGCAAGCGTGAAAGAGAGAGAGAGCTAGAGAGAGCGAGAGTGAGTGTGAGCGAGAGAGAGTGAGAGAGAGATGCCTGTCTTGCAGTAACGCTTGTTAAAGCTAACAGCTCTGTTCTGAGATGACTTTCAAAAAAAAAAAACTGCTTGTTAAAGGCTAACAGCCTTGTTAAATGGTCTTTCCTCTGTGGCGTAGCTGGGGTTTTTTTTGGCAAGAACAGGATGCCTGAAGCTAAATAAAAGCTGGAGCGTCAGCCTGTCTGTATCCGAGAACTAGAAAAAGGAACAGCTTCATAAAAAAAATAAAATAAATAAAAACACAACATCAGTTTACTTTTCGCTATTCACTCCGAACATTCGACGCATCCCTACTAAGCATGAGCATGAACAGCTTAAATAGCTCTTACAATTCAAATAAAACCACAATTTGGTAGCAGTTAATGCACTACAAAACTCCCACAGCAAAATCAGTAGTATATGAAGTGAGTCTATTTGGTCTCACTCGCAGCATGGCACCAGAAAGACCTAGAAACGTCCGCTTGTTCGGGCTGTGCAGCGTTTGAGTAGATTACATTTAATTAAAAATTAAATAACGGAGATATAATGCTGACTGCTGAACCAACAGTGACATTACAGAGACCAGAAAAGTAAGTGTACTTAGCATCCAAACAGGATCATGCAACTGGAAATAAGGCGGGGGGGGGGGCTTGGTGTTTGCTTTCTTATAGGCCTTATGATTAAGAGAGTTATTGAATAATTTATTTACAATATTAATAAAATGCTGTCCGAATAGCAGGACAAAAATACAAGGGTATACCCCAGACCCTAAACCATAAATCTGTGCTAATGCTAATTATTTCAGAAGCTATTAGCTATAAGTTTATATGAGCCAATTCCTTTAACATCTGTATTTGGTCTGTTTGTAGTGGGCTGGTGTTTACAGACATGGGCATAGTGTTTCCTATAAGCTTACACTGCTAATATTGCTAAAGCTAACGATCGTTAGTTATTTGACTGTAGTTATTAAGGTTATTAACCACAGATTAACTATTAGCTAATATACTTAAGAAATCCAGCTGTCATTTTAACCATGGCATCTTACCGTGCCACAATGAGTGTATGTACCAAGCACAAACGTACCTCTATGTCAGAGATGGCCGAGTTGAGGGTGCAGGACCAGTTGACCAGCCTTTTGCTCCTGTAGATCACTCCCTCCTCATGCATACGAATAAAAGCTTCCTGAACAGCATACGACAGTTTCTGCAGAGATAAACGTTACATGATGTTAGTGAAGTGGATTACGGTATTCTCAACCAAATATCAATACTCTTTCCATTTCAAGGGAATTCTTTAGATTCTCTAAAATCTAAATTAGCTTTCCAATAATATATCTAAAGGCAGGCTGAAACACTCATATCATGTTCTTCACAAGGTTGTAATGAATGGCTGCTGTTGGCAAATGCTCCCGTGGAGAGAGATGCAACCTGTGGATAGCTATATGCCCCGTTCTCCATAGAGAAACCTACGCACAAGACACCCAGGGAGGTGTATTGGAGACCACTTATTGAGCAGGGAAGACCCCACACTTCATTCATCACAGTCCTGGATAGCAGCAGTGGGATAGAGCATACAGGCTACAACCTGGAGCAACCACATGCATACCTGCTCATGCCTGCCTCTCTCTCTCTCTGCCTGTCTGTCTATACAGGCACTTAAAGTGACAGTTACAAGGTTATGTTTGTGTACTTAGTCATATCAGGAACTCATTCAGCTAACGAAGCGAATAAGCCCTAGACCTACTGTACAACACTGGGGAAATAAAATCTAAGGCTGAATTTTGTGGGTCTGAGGTTTTCCACTCACAGGATCCATGGTGAAGCACGCTCTATCCCAGTCCAGAGAGGAGCCTAGTTTCTTCAGCTGGTGGTAGATACGATCTCCCTTTCTAATGAGAAAACACAGAGAACATGACTTTAATAGAGTACCTTACATTTAAAGGGGACTTGCATCGTCTTTCATAGGATACAAACTCAGCAACCGTCTCACAGAGCTCTTATCCAGAGCGACTTACAAGATTATCTTATTACAGGTGGGCCAATGTAGTGTTAGGAGTCTTGCCCAGGGACTCTTACTGGTGTAGCACAGCACTGTCACCCAGACCGGGATTCAAACCCAGTCTCGCACATCTCGTGGCAGCTCGGTGACAAGTGGTGTTATCGTTTGCACCACACCAAACTCAGATCTCAGGGATGTAAGCAAAGTCATGTAGAGCGACTTGAGGGACTCTCTTCATTGTAGAGAAACGTCATGTGACATTACTATGTAAATATTGACAATGTTAAATGCATATTACATAAACTGTGTTCTGAGATTATTTTGCCTCACAGTGCTATGCATGTAACGCCCTCCACCATTAATAGATTTGATAGTAAGTTAAATCAATCAATCAATCAATCAATCAATCAACCAATCAACATTTTAGACCTTCCCTGTTACAGTAGAAGGTGTGTTTTGGGGCTTTGCTTGTTCATCCCCTTTCTGTAGATAGTTGGAGTGCAGAAGGAGAAGCGTTTAAGAGGAGGAGCCACCTAATAGATGATCCGGTTGCTGCCAGGGTATAAATGGCTGGCAGCTTTGGGCTCCAGCGCAGTATCCTCCCTGTTGCACTCTCATCTGTGCACTCAGACCAAATGCATGCACTAGGTGTTCTGTGGTGAAGCTTGGCTTTTGTTTTTATGCTGATTTTGTCGGTATGTGATCGTAAATCACGTAACATCTTCTTGTCAATTACCTTTTAAGTACACTTCGTTACAATTACAAGCCGAGGTAGCAAAGTAGAGGGTAAGACCTTTTTGTTTTGGGTGGGTGTTTCTTTTCTCCTGTTTTTATTCTGCTGGTCAGGGAGATGGGTTATGCGTTTTTTATGGGGGTTTTGTTTGTGTTTTTAGACATATTTGACGTTTTGCTAGTCTTATTAAATCATAATTGCCTTGTATTTTGTTGTCCGCTTTATTGTTTTCAATCTGAGTGAGAAACGAACAAGGGGATGTCGTCTACTTATGTTTTTGGCTTGGTCCTCCAGGTCTTAAGACTCCCACAAAACAATCAGAAAGTGAAATCTCTTTTTTATGTCTATATTAATATCTATTATCTAATATCTGTGCTGTAGCTTTCAGAGGCAGTAAATGTTTCGGATGTCCCCGTCCCATCTCCACTACAACACAGACCCAGACGCTGTCTCAGCACACAGTCATTACTGAACACACAGTCACACACACTGTCACATGTGATTTGCTACAGTCTCTACTTTCTGTTCCCCCTTCACTGCATCCCCTCTGTAATGGCCCACTTACTCGTTCTTCCACTTCCAGACCTCCTGGATGAAGTTCTCTCGTCCGAGGTCATGTCTGCTCATCCCTCTCTCTCTCATCAGCTTCTTTTCCACCACCACTTGGGTTGCGATGCCAGCATGATCACAGCCAGGGTTCCACAGGGTGGTCTCCCCCCTCATCCGGTGCCTGCGAAACCAAACACGACACCAAAGCATCATCGAGGAGTCTGGATTCATCACATCCACACTCACTAGCAAGCTAAACGCAGAAGACAGAGCCATCACCTCTTATATTCAGCTATGGTCTTGTGCTCTCCACTGATCTTTCTAGATTTATTTCATAGATTTTCTCCAATATAGTTGAGATTATGGGTCATAATTCTAATATAGCCCTTATGACAGGAGAGATTTAATACAGATACACAGAAATTCCACCAACACAACATTTCATCTGAAAGTGGTCCAAAGTTGCACTTTTGTTTTTTAGCTGAAAGAGAAAAAAAAATCTAACATTCTGAAAGAGAAACAGACAAAATACAAATTATGAACTAAAAACTCTGTCTTCATGTTCAGTTCAGGCCTACACTATCAGAAAGCAACCAAAAAAAAAAAAAAAAAGCAGGGATTTTAAATTTCTGTGGATTCCAGTTATAACATTTTCACCATTTCACAATTTGCTGTGTACCTCTACAAATCATCATTAGAATTACTGACAGATATAATTATATATTTAGATAATGCTGGTTACCATCTGGTCAGGCAGTCCTGAATGGCATTGGTCAACGCGTGGCCCAGATGAAGAGACCCGGTCACATTAGGTGGAGGAATACATATCATGAAGAGCCCACGAGGGTTTGGCTCGCTGATGCTCTTCCGCTATTAAACATAGGAATCAGAGATGCAGTAGCTTTAGAGCATCAAAATCATCAGATAATTAATATACGAAGGTGAGTTTGAAGGAGTACTCCAAAATTGTTCAACTTCCATCTCTTAGGGCGATGGAAAAGAGTCTACATTATGGTCTGTGGTAATTAACAGTGTGTTACAGACGAACTACTTCCTAAATAATGCTCTCTTACCCCGTACTCAGGCTTGAAGAAACCCTGCTTCTCCCACCATGGGTACCAGGCTGCCTCCACGTACAGCGGACTGTATGAATCAGGCAGAGGGCTCAGCACATCTGCATGTGGGAGAGAGACAGATCAGGTCAGATCTCAATGCTGCTTCTTGTAATACACGGACAGCATACTGGTGAATCAACAATAAGTCTTGTTGGATGACCAGATCTACAATGTCAGTATTACAACGTCACTAATGACAAACAACACACAGCCATAGCTTCTGCAGGGTTCAACACCTGTTCTCCAAGTGTACATGGACTCCTTTGTTTCCTTTTTTTACATAAACTGATTTTCTGTGAAGCTGCTTTGAGACTTTAGTTGTAAAATGGACTATACAAATAGGCACTGATTGATTGATTGATTGAAGGATGTAACTTGGTAGCCAGTACTGTACCAATGACTTACAGAAGGTGATGTGTTCATGCATGCAAATGCTAATATTATAGCGATTAATAAATTAAATAATACATAGGAAAATAAAAACTAAAATGCTAAACATACACATGTTAAGTTTAGAGGGGCCTGCTTTTTAATAGCTGGGTTATACCAGGGTTATAGATGTATTTGTACTTTTGTCTTGCCTCACTGTAATGAGTAATATAAATTTATATATAGCAGATGGTCTAATTAATCATTTTTGTTAAGTCTGTGCTTACATTCATACTGTACCAACCTTACTGTGGTATTGTACTGCTGTGCTGTGTTGGGTAACTGCTACTGGCTGCTAAATTTCGTTCAGGGACCAATAATCTGTCGGCCTGTCTGTCTGCCTGCCTGCCTGTCTGTCTGCCTGTCTGTCTGTCTGTCTGTCTGTCTGCCTGCCTGCCTGCCTGCATGTCTGTCTGCCTGCCTGCATGTCTGTCTGCCTGCCTGCCTGCATGTCTGCCTGCCTGCCTGCCTGCCTGCATGTCTGTCTGCCTGCCTGCATGTCTGTCTGTCTGCCTGCCTGCCTGCATGTCTGTCTGTCTGTCTGCCTGCCTGCATGTCTGTCTGTCTGTCTGTCTGCCTGCCTGCATGTCTGTCTGCATGTCTGTCTGTCTGCCTGCATGTCTGTCTGTCTGTCTGCCTGCATGTCTGTCTGTCTGTCTGTCTGCCTGCATGTCTGTCTGTCTGTCTGTCTGCCTGCATGTCTGTCTGTCTGCCTGCATGTCTGTCTGTCTGTCTGCCTGCCTGCATGTCTGACTGTCTGTCTGCCTGCCTGCATGTCTGTCTGCCTGCCTGCCTGCATGTCTGTCTGCCTGCATGTCTGTCTGCCTGCCTGCCTGCATGTCTGTCTGCCTGCCTGCATGTCTGTCTGCCTGCCTGCCTGCATGTCTGTCTGCCTGCCTGCATGTCTGTCTGTCTGCCTGCCTGCATGTCTGCCTGCCTGCATGTCTGTCTGCCTGCATGTCTGTCTGCCTGTCTGTCTGCATGTCTGTCTGCCTGCCTGCATGTCCATCTGCCTGCCTGCCTGCCTGCATGCATGTCTGTCTGTCTGCCTGCATGTCTGTCCGTCTGTCTGCCTGCCTGCATGTCTGTCTGTCTGTCTGCCTGTCTGTCTGTCTGTCTGTCTGTCTGTCTGTCTGTCTGTCTGTCTGTCATTAGCTCACTATGGGACAAAAGGTCAACATCAAGTCAACATTTATTTTTATAGCGCTTTTTAAAACAGATGTCATGTTGTTTTAAAAGGTGCACTGTGAGAACGTATACTAATTTTAAAAATAGTAGAACTGGACAGTAGAAATTTGGTATCAAGGCTCTTAAGTCACATGCTCGATGGGAAAAGTCAACTATGAAATCTGCTTACAGTGTTCAAATCCATCAACGGTACTGCAGGCATACACGCACCTTTTTTCTCTCCGGGTGGGGTAGGAATGTCGTATGTAATCACTCCCAGTTCCTTCTTCTCTGGTTTGGCCTTTTTCTAGAGCAAGCAGACAACAAAACAGTCATATCCTCGGTATATCATTTTCCCACCACATAAAGCAAGTAACAGCTCTCTATTCACCATCTGATAAGACAAACACTGAGCATGTGGTCAGTGATCAAATAAAGCCAACTGAGCTTATTCACACAATATGAAATGGGACCGTTAGTGATTCCTCTTTCAGAGCGGTTTACATGAACTACAGTTTGAATAGGTGACAAATTTCTAATAACAGTGTTCAGGCTCCTGCATAAAAAACATATGAGCCCCAGTCACTAAGATAATCAGTTCAGAGATGTAGCTTTAGATAAACCAGGCTGCTGATTGTGTTTATGATGCTTCTATGGTTTGTGAAAATAAGAATCACATCTTCTTTAAGGAGGAAACTTGAATGTAACACTTTTCTGCAGATTTAAGTGCAGAATTCCTATGTATCTGTAGAGTTTAACATAATGGAGGAGAATTAAACACCAACCATTTTACACAGGCCACTTTTTAATTAGGGATGCTCCAATATGGGAATGCCAGTATCCAGAATTTTACATGTAAAGGCTATCACAAGTGCAGCATTATGCAACTTGGTATTAATATAATTGTGCACCATTTAAGACAAAATGGAAACATTTGCACCAAAAGCTGAAACAGAATCTTCGTATTTTGTATCCCAGCAGTAATTAATACTTCACAATACAGTCAGTGACGATGAGTGGTTTCATCCGATGATGTCACATCTACGTGTCCCCAGTCTCCCAATCATTCCCAGTCTAGGTCTCCCACACAGCTGTCATCAATCACCAGTCGGCATTTAAGCCCCACACATACACTTCCTCATTGCGAAGTCTTGCCAAACCCTGTTTGCATCTCTGAGCGTTTCTCCTCTGTTTATCTTGACTCTGCCTTTAGACTTCCTTTGTTTACTGATTACCGCTTTCTGCCTCATCCCTGACGGCTTTCTCTTTTTCATGGGTATCGACCTCATTTTCATTCCTCTGACCAATCTCTTGCCTATTCCTTCCACTCTGGTTACCTCACTGCCTGACTACCCTGGTTCTGACCTTAGCCTGGCCCTTGACTGTGATCTTGGCTTCTCCCTTCATATCTGTTCGTGTTTTGGTGCTGTGCCCAATTCGCCGATTGTTTGATTAAGCTCATCAGTTTTAGCTATGCATGTGTCGGTCCTAGTGCTCTGTTTCTGACAATCCTGAAGGGGCCAATCAGCCGGCTGAGTAGCTTTATGTTTCGTTAGCAATGTTTCCCCACATTTTAATCTGATGCAGATCGTTTTCTTTTTAAAAGCAATTATCGGCCAAAACCAACATGACTCTGATATTATTCTTCATCCCTACATTGTTTTACTCTTTCCAACCAATGTATTAAATTAGGCACACAACTGTGTATTAAAATGTGTAGCGCATTGTACACTTAGAAATGCAAAAGTGCCGTCATGTGAAAAAATGTGGACCTTCCATGGAATACACAGTTCTTTATTAAGAAATGTTCATATATAGAAGTGTCTAATCTTGTTATTATTAATGTCTGGAAAAGAAACTGATTAAATTGCAGGTAAATAACAAAAATGAACTCGTTATTAACACGTATTTAACAAAATATGAACAAAAACGCACATTCTGATTGAGGAAAAAAAAGGACACCCTACCCCCTAAGAGCTAGTGCTACCCCCTTTGGCTGAAATAACTTCAGTGAGACGCTTCTTGTAGCCATCTACCAGTCTCTGACATCAGTCTCAGGAAAGTTTGTCCGACTCCTGAACACAGCCCGTTTCAGGTCACCCCCACAGCATCTCACTGGGATTAAGATCTAGGCCAGAACTCTCCATTTCTTAGTTTTCAGCCAGTCCTTGCTGGATTTACTTCTATGTTTTGGATCATTGTCATGTAGCAGGGTCCGGTTCCGCTTTAATATTTTTACTAATGGTCTCAAATGTTCCTCAAGCACCCTCTGATACACAACAGAATTCATGGTGGATTCTAAGATGGTGAGCTGGCCCGGTCCTGCTGCAGCAAAGCATCCCACCTCCATCCTTCCATGATGCTCCCACCTCCATCCTTCACAGCTGGTATGGGGTTCTTGTGCTGGAATGCTGTATTTGGTTCATGCCCTCTGTACTGGTGTCCCAATAATTCAATTTTAGACTCATCTCTCCAAAGCGGTCCTGGTCTTTGTCTATGTTCTCTCCAGCAAACTTCCGTCTGGCCTTCGTGTTTCTCTTTGAGAGCGCAGGTTTCCTCCTACCACACCACCCATGCAGGTTAAACTTGTGCAGTAAGTTTCTGATTGTTGGCATGTCCTTTCACATTAACAACACCCAGAGCCTGCTGTAGGTCCTGTGATGACATTTTGTGGTTGCTGGAGACTTCTGCTCTCAGGGTGAAGTCCAGACCGGGGGATGCTAGCAGTTGTTTTGAACGTCCTCCACTAGTACACTATTTTGAATGGCTGATTGCAAATTCTTTGGAGATCTTTTTAAATCCCTTACCAGATTCATAAGCGGCTACAATCTTCTTTTTGAAAGCCACAGGTAGCTCTACTGACCTTACCATGGTGTTCACTCTCACTGTAACCGTCACCAAACCAAATGTCTGAGGTTTAAACAAGGCAAGCCTCCTTCAAAATGCTGAGCAACGATGTTCTAATCACATGCACCTGATGGGATACAGCTGTGTGTGATTTTAGCCAGTTTAAGTGAATGTAAATAAATGTGGGGTGTCTGAATTTATTCCTCACCTAAAATTTGACTTTTTAAGGATTACATTTTACAGAAAATATTAAAACATATTTTCATCAGTTGTAATTGTTTAGTTATATTACTGGAAACTCTCAGTATTGATAACATTGATATTGAATAATTATATGGCCTAATATGTCTTGGCCTTTATAGGGTGTCCTAATTTTTTCACATGACTGTACATGTAATATGACCAGGATCCTCCAACTGTATGAGTGATAACACTAAGGTTCAACACAGTGGTCTACAACAAGGTTTCCCAACCCTGGTGCTGGAGGCCCACTGCCCTGTCCATTTTTGGTACTCCCTGTGTTTTAACACCCCCACTTCAGCTCTGTAAGGAGTTGTTAATGGGCTGATGAGTTGGATCAGGTGCTGGGGAACCCTATAAACGCCAGGGAGTGGGCCTCCAGGACCAGGGTTGAGAAATGATGGCACTTTTGCTGAGAAAGGGCTCGTTCTGAATGCTGTACCTATGCTAGCACTCTTCCAGTGGTCATACCTCAGTCTGAGACTGCATCTGCTTCTTCTTCTCCTCCATCTCCTTCTTCTGCTGGAATTTCTCCATCTTCTCTCGCTTTTTGGCCTCTTTCTTCAGCTGGGCTTCTGTCTTGGGTGGACCTGGGAAAGAAATAAGAGGAATAAAGATTTGGCTAGTCACTTTTTAATATCAGACTTAAGGGTTTATTAAAACAAGGATAATCAGACTCTGAGAACGAGTTCTGGGTTTTTAACCAACCAATCAAAATCTGTTTTTAAAGACTCAAAGCAGATCCATAAGGACGAAATCTGTTCAATATTACATAATGAAATTACACTACGCAGGACCCGAGAGAAATCACTATGTGATGTCAATAAGCAAACTGTCAGTCAAATGTTCCAGATGATATACAGCTGGTAAACTGTTATTTCTTGTGGTCACTTCCTGGATACGAGCCCATGTTGTATTGAATATCATTCTCAAATACACACACACACACACACACACACACACACACACACACACACACACACACACACACACACACACACACACACACACACACACACACACACACACACACACACACAAAAAAGACGAAATTCAGCAGATCCTGCAGGGCAATTAACCTTCCCAACACCCACACAGACTCACCGGTGACAGGTGTGCCATCGGGAGCAGCATTGTTAGCAGCAGCAGCAGCAGCAGCAGCAGCAGCACCAGTGTTGGCAGCAGGGTTGGACTTGGGAGTCACAGGCACCATTTTTTCACAGAGCGAGATTTTGCCCAACACCTTCAGAAACTGAGGCTGATTCACGCACGTGTCAAACCACCTGCTCACATTCACCAGCGTCTTTCTGTCTGATGGCTCCAGTGCCTGAAAGAGAGAAATAGAAGTATCAAATCTGCACACAATCCAGTCAGTCTTATTTACATATACATTGTTGGGAAAGTTTCCATGGCAACGATGCAAAGGTTACAACATGTACAATTACGGACAGTGGAGTAACAGAAGAATACATGTTTAAATATAAATGCAATATACAGCTCAGGAAATAAATAAGAGCGCACTCCAGTTTCTCCACATGTACAGCAGGTTCTCAGTGAGGAACCGAAGGTTGGGTTCTACCTTTACTTGCAAATACAGTGAGCGTTTGGTTCATAAGAACAAGATCCAGCAGCAAACACACAGGACAACACAGCTACAGACTGGCAGAGGGCCAAACCCACTCTCTACTGACCGTGATGAGCACCACCTCATTCCAGTGTCCCTTACCCACCGTAAGATGACCTCAGGTGACCTACAGAGAGACTGGCGAGTGGTGGCTGGGGTGAAACGCACAGCGAGCATGGTTCTAAAAACAGGCTTCTGGAGGTCATTAGTGATTTTCTAAATACACAGATCTAATACAATATCTGATCTGGAGTTTGGGAGACATGGTTCCAGTAGTGTAGAGAACCAAACAGAACTGAGGGATTCTGGTCCAACACAAACACAGAACCTGTACAGCTAGAGACACTGATCATTTGGAGGTGGTCTCTTAAATTTTTCCAGAGCTGTACACATAAACAGAGCAAGAGGAAGTTCAGGAGGTTCACAGTCTCAGGAAAGAGGCTTCCTTCTGAGCCTGCTTTTGCAGAAGCAGAGGCTCCTTTACTGCCTGTCCCTGATGATGTTTCTCATTTTGCCCAGACAGTGGTTCTGGTAAATGATCTTAATGTTGGGTAACTGGGTGCCTGTGATGTGCTGGACAGCTTTCACTATCCGCTGGAGTGCTTTGGAGTCACTAGACTCGAGGGTGGATTATACAGTCCAGTATGAACAAATACATCTTATGACATCTTATGAGGGACTGTACAAAAAAACTGTACTACTGCGTCACCTGGCGGGATTTTTATGATGGACATATGAGGTTATTTTGCTTGTTAATAAGTTGGTATGGACAAGGTTTGCTAGCAAAACAGCAGTGCCAAATAAAAACAACTAACTAAGATTACAAACATAATGTCAACTTAATAGCAACTTATAAGGAATAAGATGACGGCCGTAACGGGCTAACATCCAGTCAGGTTCAATAGACAGGGAGTCTTTACAGACACTTAACAATATTCCCTGTGAAATGAAAACTAATCTTGCAGCACAACAGACTGTAACCGTGACATGCCCTGAAAAGCGCATCATTAAATGTATTGTCGTTACGGCAACATACCGTCATAGTACCTACATGTTCAGATCGAGTAAGGATCACTTACGTATTTGAAAGGCAACAGAGCAGCCATAGCAACCGCCATATCCGCCAGAGACAAACTCTCTCCCACCAGAAACGTCCGGGGTTCTAGAACCTGATCTAGAACCTTCAGCACGCGCAACAGCTCAGTCCGTGAACTCTGCTGCAGCTGTAAAAAAAAAAAAAAAAGGCAACATGTTAGGAACGTTAAGGCAAATATCTAAACAAGACGATCATTTGCCTTAAAGCGAGTTCAGCCTGTTTGGCAAACAAGTCAAATAAACAAAAACGGAAATTAGCTGTAACTTACCGAACGGATAAAATACCAAGGTGGATAAAATGAACACCGTAACCCTGATGGTTAAACATAATAGCCAAGAGTGGGCAAAAAGACAGAGGTACCATTATACCTGGACATTTTCACAACACACTATACACACCACAGGATACAACGCTTATTATTTAGCACCTCATATACTGTGCTGCACCGAAACTAATTAATTAATTAAGTTAATTATGTAGTTTTAATGAAACACGCAGCCGCTCTGCGTTATTTAAGAGCTGATACATCAACGACAGATGAGCACATTGCGTATTAGTGTGCAATAAAGTATATCACACCAACAATAAACTGACGTCGCATTGCCCACATCTAATAAAAGCACGTTACAACGATGGTTGAACTATTAGGTCATATATAATCCAGCCTGTAAGGAAGTCTAGTAAGAAAGCACTTCAAGGCTGAGCTTATGGCTTAGTCTGATGTCGTTTTGAACAATTCTGCTTCACTTAAAGTCCAACTTTCGGAGATCTGAGCAATGACAGTGTTCTGCTCCTTCTGCCTAATGTCTGAAACTTTAAACTAGGATCTGAGGTATCATTGGTTCAGTGGTTACATCACCAGCGATGTGTAAAAGTTTAATTACGTTCATTTGTGGGAACACTAGCAAATTTGTTTCAACAGATTTTGGCCAAAAATATTTTTACTCATTTTTCAAAAGCCATACATGTTACAGAGGTACATAGGATGTTGTACGGCATAACAGTCCTCAAAGGTCAGGATGACAAACTCAGAGGACACGTGTGGGTTCACTGGTGGTTTTGATAGCCCCTGTTTCCAAATACCACCACCATGAAGAAATAGGAGTTTCCCGACTCTCCTGAATAAGAGTATCTGGCTGTTCTGAATGACTGAGGAATATGAGTATCTGGCTGTTCTGAATGACTTAGGAATATGAGTATCTGGCTGTTCTGAATGACTGAGGAATATGAGTATCTGGCTGTTCTGAATGACTGAGGAATATGAGTATCTGGCTGTTCTGAATGACTGAGGAATATGAGTATCTGGCTGTTCTGAATGACTGAGGAATATGAGTATCTGGCTGTTCTGAATGACTGAGGAATATGAGTATCTGGCTGTTCTGAATGACTGAGGAATATGAGTATCTGGCTGTTCTGAATGACTGAGGAATATGAGTATCTGGCTGTTCTGAATGACTGAGGAATATGAGTATCTGGCTGTTCTGAATGACTGAGGAATATGAGTATCTGGCTGTTCTGAATGACTGAGGAATATGAGTATCTGGCTGTTCTGAATGACTGAGGAATATGAGTATCTGGCTGTTCTGAATGACTTAGGAATATGAGTATCTGGCTGTTCTGAATGACTGAGGAATATGAGTATCTGGCTGTTCTGAATGACTTAGGAATATGAGTATCTGGCTGTTCTGAATGACTTAGGAATATGAGTATCTGGCTGTTCTGAATGACTTATGACTTATAAATTATGTAGTAATTTGGGGGGAATGTTCTTGTAACCATCACCTGGCACGGGTCTAGTTGCGTAGATAAACCAGGTTTACAGATTTTTATAGATACAATGTCAGACACTGATGTCAAAACATTACAAAAGCAAGTACTTGGTAAGTTGGCACGCGGCCAACCCTAACATAACTGACATTTTACATCTATGTTTTTTGTCCTTGATTGTTATTAGTACCTTCAGTAAACAATCTGCCCTGACAGGTTTTCCGATTATGCACATAACGCGAACAAAGATTTCCCTGTACAGGAACAAAGATCTCCCTGATATCTGGAGAGCTTTCGGTATCGCTGGGAAGAGCAAATTAGCCTCCTCAAAATCACCCTGAATATCTCGCAGTGTGGGGCAAGCATAACGCCTGCATCCAAGTTGGGCTTGGACCCTTAAGCTTCAGTGAGAGGAACTCTTAATGCTTCACCAGACCAAGAGATTCTGGACAATTTCATGCTCACTACTTTGCCCCTTCCTGTTCCAACATGACTCCACATGTCTCTATTAAGACATGGATGAGCGAGTTTGGTGTGGAAGAACTTTGGGATGAATTAGAGCGGAGACCAGGCCTTCTCGACCAATATCAGCAACTGACCTCACAAATACGCTACTGGAAGAATGGTCCAAAAATACTAAACCCTATGGATTAAGAAAGGGATGTCGCTTTAGTTCATATGCATGTGAAGGCAAGCGAGCGGACACTTTTGGCAGTATAGTGCAGTTTGGGTGAAGTGGGTGATGACCTGAGCATGAAGTTTCCACAGTAGTAAACAGTGGGTGTACAGACACAGGTACAAACCTTTTTGTCGACTCCCATCACCCCCAACAGAGGGAAGACCACAGCGCAGGCCGCCGGAGTGAGCTCGTTCTCAGCGAAGCTCAGCCACTGCCACATCTCGCTCTCCTGCTTTGCGCAGCTGCCCGTCCTGCCACCTGCCGAAGCCAGGTACCAGCTGACTGCTCCTGCTCCAGACAGCACTGTACCCTTGCCATCACTCAGGACCAGCGCTGGGCGACACCGGGCCACTCCGGCAGGAGGCTCCTCCACCAGGGTCCTGGGGCGGGATGGGGAGAACTCGGCCGCAACCAGGGTCAGCAAACTCCTGAAGTCATCAGGGTGGGACGACACGTACAGGGAGTCCATCTCTGATAGATAGATAGATAGATAGATAGATAGATAGACATAAAGAGAAAATATGGTTCATGATATGAGAAGACAAATAAAGGGAAACTGCTGTTCTTTTGACCACTTTCAACACTCACAAACTTCTTCCTTGAACTTTCCGTTCCACCTTAAATGGTGCCTCAGACGCCAGAATGTAACGGATGCTCCATTTAAGGTGGAACGGAAAATTCAAACAACAAGCGAAACTCAGCATGCCAGCTCACTCTAAAGCTAACAGGCTAATTCCTTGACAGCTGCCGTCAAACAAACTATCACAACAACAGACACAACCCCCTCTTTTGTACAGGAACAGAGACATAACTGAACCCCGAGCTGAGGTAAAAACACGGAGCAGTAAATGAAGAGCTAGCCGTAGTGTTGACAACGTTAGCTAAACCGCACGCGCTGTGAGCTGGCTTGACAGCTGTAAGGAAGCCGGTTGTTTAAAAGTTACCAAAGCTCGTAAGGGACGCGTTCCCGGTGTCTAAATCACACCGGCTTTGATAATAACACATTAATAATATCCTCCTGCTGGACTCACACTTACCGAACAGCAGAACCGGCAGCTCTAGTCCCGCGTGTACAGACCGCGCAGGGCAGTAACAGACTCTGCCGTAAAACCGCGCCCACTGACGTAAAACCAAAGGCCGTCGATCTGATGCAACATGACGGCTAATCATAGCAAACGCAGGTTTGTGCGGTAGTAAACGACTAAAAAGACACCATATTTGTATTAAAATGTTAATAAATAAATAGAAGAATGTGTGCTTTGGTAGCAGGACTGGCAACGTTTACGTTTATGTTAAAGAGAAATTCTTCCGAATTTTAAGAATTGTGGTGGTGAATGGAACCAGACGTCCACCTCTAAAAGCCACCTTCTCATAAAGATTTATTATATGAAATGCTTATGAATACTCAGCCTGGTGTCAGTTTTGTGAGCAGGTTTTGGCCTACAACTAATTGTAATCAGTTCGTTTCAAAACACTTATCATCATCATAAAAACAATTATGTATAATTATTATATATAATATAATATATATAAATAATATATATAATATATATAAATATAATTATATATATATAATTATTATTATTATTATTTTAGTCGATTTTCCTGTCATCTGCTAGGGGGCACAATATTCAGACACACTCCTGATCTGACTCATTCATTCGCTTCCTTGATTACCCAGACATCAAGAATGAAACTTCTTCTCCTCGTCGTCGTGTTGTGGAGCTACGCAGTTTCCTCAACACATTATGAAGGTAGTTTACTCCTATAAACTTTATTTTAAATCTACTTTGTGATGGAAATATCACAAATTTCCAGAAATATCACAGATTTCCGCTGCATCTTAAGGGGTCCTTTAAGGACTGAGCTGGTAGTGTCTTTCCTGCGTCATTTAAGGTGGAACGGAAAATTAGAAAAGGTGTACCGAACTACTTGTTTTTTCTTTTAAAGAGTATTCAGTTGTTAAACCGTATGAGAAAATGAAAGTAGCTCTCTCTCGGTGTCTCAGCATGACTCGTTGTCCACGTGCTTTCCACTGCGAGGCCGCTAACGCTGAGGATTATAGCACGCGCGACGCAGAACATGTAACGTTAAATTTTAGATTTTTTTCAGAGGAAAAAAAGACAAATAAGGACTTGCTGTGTTGATGGACAAACAGATACTCCGGTAAAGTTGGTTTCATATTGACATATTCGAATTTCTTTCTTCAATAGCTTTCTAACGGCTCGTGCTAAAGCGCTAAAACCTACGAATCGTTATTGCTGACATCCAGGACAAGCAACTACAACTTCATTTATATCGGAAATGTTTTCCTTTTAAAAACCACGGAACACAGATTTGTATAGGATGCTGTGTGTGCCGAGGGGGATAAGGGACCGTCTACAAATTACACTACGCAGTAAACACGCAGGTGAAGATTAACTGGGAGCTCACACTTCATTGTACTAGGTCTGAGCTTTCTGAGCCACAGCAGACTTTTAGCAGATCACACATAAAGAACCATACAATCAGTTTTTCAGAAAAAAAGCTATAATTATTGATCTATTAACAAAAAAGCATGACATAGCTTGTAAGTACAAAGCTCAGTTGACTGAATTAGGTACATGGCGGAGTTGTATGCAAATATGTGGGCGTCTTGAAATACACTAGCTTTAAAACGTAAACAAAATAAGAACATTATTATTTAACATTATTTAACCACTGATATATTGGTAACTTTAACCCCAGCTGATCTGTAGTCAAAGAGTTTTGTGAATTCATTTCAATAGCTTTTTAACAGTTAGCAATATTACTCAGAAATAAGCTGTATGTAATCAAGTGCGATGCTTATGATGTACTACACATGTTATACTGGTAGCTTTAACCCCTGCTAGTCTGTAGTGAAAGATCTTCATGGATTAATTTCAGTAACTTTTGAACTTAACTTATTTATCACTATAAAACAAATTGTAAGTAATGAAGTACTGTCTGTTATTTATACACACACATATAATATGCCTGTTATATTGGGATCATTAACCCCTTGTTGTCTGCAGTGAGAGGTTTTTGGGAATTACTTTCAATATTTTTTGAACGTTCAATGATAATGCTTCAAAACAAGTTGTACTGAATGAAGTAGCACCTAAATAACAGACTACACCTCTTATCCTGGCAT
The DNA here is from genome assembly GCA_024036415.1 of Prochilodus magdalenae. Classification (NCBI taxonomy): domain Eukaryota; kingdom Metazoa; phylum Chordata; class Actinopteri; order Characiformes; family Prochilodontidae; genus Prochilodus; species Prochilodus magdalenae. The sequence continues at coordinate 30,733 of JAMWET010003640.1, read as the reverse complement.
ATTTAACCCCTTGTTGTCAGCTTCATTTTTTTGCTGGACGATCAAGCAGAACTACTTGTTGTGCCCTCAGGCATATTATTCAGAAACGTTTCAGTTGAAATGAAACGTTTGACCGTAATAATGGTCAAATGTTTGTCCATATCATTTACACCACTACATGCTTGGCTGTGATTACGAGAAACTGTGATTCTTCTTATGAGTGTGATACTGCTTGATTTATAGATTGCTCTGTGGTTGAAGAGGTGAGCTGTGAGAAGAACACCACCACACTGAAGATGGATAAGAACAAAATTGAACAATGCCTGAAGAACAAAGCTCTCACGGACTGTGAGCACGGACTTTACAATGAGGTGTGTGCATCTGTATTTGTACACTGTAAAACACCTGCTTTGATATAATATAAAAGTTTTGCATGATCAAAACAGCAGGTTAAGAGGAAACAACACAAATAGGGGGAGTAAAAGAAGATGTCAGTATGACCAGGAGACATTGGAAAGATGAGATGTGCTTTTAACAAAGAACGTCTTTTAGGTTAAAGCCAATAATTAAGATACATGGCAATACCTTATTCACTACATAGTCAAATCAAAGGAGTTCAAAGCCAAACTAGACCTAAAGCCATGAGTAGAAGTAAATAGTAATTCTACACTTATCATCAAAATAATAGTTGCACCCTGAAGGAATCATCTGACAAGAATGAAACTTGATGGGTAGGTTTGACATCATGAGATGATGCGAATGAGTCAAGTTCATCCTTGGGTGCGTCCTTTCCATTCCGTCTCGTGCTGTAGTGTTGAAGATTTCAAAAGCAATTCAAGCAGTTGGAGGAGTTAGAGAGATGTCGCATTGTCGGGCTACAGGAAACAGGATGGTCTTATCGACGTCTGGCATGTTGGGTTAGCAAACATGGCAGCCTGACGCCATACTGAGAGACACTACTGCTGTATGTGTAGCTCAATTAATATTGCCCATGTTATATTATATGCCCATGACATACTGGTCCTGCGGATAAAGGATCAGGGGGAACCACGGAGAAAGAGACATAAACTACTTGTGTCTGACGTGACCTTACAGCCATGACTGCAGACATTCAGCGAGCAGTGGTGCCTTGCTCAAGGGCACCTCAGTCGTTACTGTCAGTTCAGGGAATCGAACCGGCAACCCTCTGGTCACAAGGCTGGTTCCCTAACCTCCAGCCCACGACTGCCCCAGTTAGTGCAGCACCATTGGCAGACGGCGGCAACACAAAGGACTACATGCACACAGACCGTTACTACGACCGCCCTTAACACCACGTCACCGTCACCAAAGACTGTAATGGTGTCGTACCAGACTGTCATGGAGTGACTCAGAATGGCAGCGGGTCATCTTCAGTGACGAGTCCCGCTTTAGTCTTGGTGGAGACGCCCAACGAACCCGTGTGCGGAGGCACCGTGGTCAGCACCAAGATGAACGGTTTACTGTCACACATCCAGAAGGCCTGGTGTCCCTCCACCCCTACCGCACCATCTGCAGGAACTGTGTGAGGATATTCAAGCTGCATGGGATGGATTATCACAGGACACCATTAGGAACCTCTACAGCTCCATACCGAGACGTCTGGCGTGTTGGGTTAGCAAACACGGCGGCCCGACGCCATACTGAGAGACAGACTTCTGTATGTGTAGCTCAATAAATATTGATCATATCAGTCTAAATGTATCATCAGTTATTGATCCTGGTCACCTTTATCTTCCTTCCCAACACCACCGCACTCCCACAATATTCTTTTCAACTATTCGTTTAATGATGAGTGTAATTTGATTTAATTTATAAGGCAGCTTTTTAAACTAAGGTGTTGGGATGAAAGCTGGTGAAAGTACTAGAGTGAATGTAAGCGTGATTGATGGAATGTTATAAGAATATATTGTCTTGACTTGTAGGAGCGGCGCTTCCTTGTGGATCCTTTTGCTGATGCACAAGAACGTCTTATAAAGGAGATGAACACTGAAGATTGGAAAATGACCGTTCGCTTGTGCTTGCCTCTAATGCGTTGGAAGTTTCAATGTCCAAAGAACCCAGAGGTAAAAATAAACATCTGCCTGTGTGTATGCATGTGTTGTGTTTAGCTGTGCTGTGTCTTTTCCAGTCTGTTTGGATACTTACCAGTCCTCTTACAAATGCATGTGTTTGTCTTTGTTTTTCAGTGCAAGGAAGTTGCAGTCTGTTACAAATGTGAGTGTTACTAATCCATTCACACAAAGCTCATGAGGAAAATCAGCTTTACACAGCATAATCTTTTGTTTATATCTTTTTGTTTGATTGTAGATGATAAGAGATCCACAGATCTACAAATTTCATCTTCTACTTCAGTGTGTAAGTACAGCGCAGTTCTAACTGTTATTGCAGAAATACCAGGGATGTCCCGATACAATCTTAAGAATCGGTTTTGTAACCGATCTGTATTGATCGGCTTTGTTGAACCTAAGCCCGAGCCTTCGTTTTAGGTCAGTGGTCACAGGGGTGTCATAAGAGGGAACAGTTTGTGGCAGGACGTGGCTAAAATGTCTGCAGTTTGGAAAAGTATCCAACCAGAGAACAAAACCAGTCCCACAGCCATGTATAACGTCTGCCGTACAAGCGTTTTGAGAGCCAGTAGTAACAGTGCTGGGTTCAGTACTATCAATTTTATATATGACACGATACAGTGAGTTGGGAACCACCGTGCGTCCCTGTCGGCTTGGGTTGTTTGTTGTTTAGCGCCGCAGCGTACGCTGGGTTTGCGTCATATGGCATCAGCCAGCCCAAATGTTAATATTAGGACCAGAAATACAACCCAATATTGAACTAGTACCTGGTATCCAATATTTGTAATCAAATCCATTCCTGCAGCCAGCTAATTAAAGGGGACATGCTCATTTCCAGTGTTGATAATTAAAGGGTTGGGGCCTACAAGAACAGAGTTCACAGTGTTCTTCTCATACTGTACATCTTTATTCACCCTCTGTCTGAAACGCTCTGTCAGAGCTCCTGTGTCTTTAAGCCCCGCCTCCTTATGAGCCCAGTGTGCCAACTCTGTTCTGATTGGTCAATCCTCAGAGTGGTATCTTGCACCAAAGTGGATGTTCTTATAGTGGGGTCGGTTCTGGTATCCCAGTTTCCCAGAGTTTGATCCTGAAAGCCCAGTAGAACAAGCCAGTAGGCCCATCTTCTCAAGCAAGACTGTTTCAGAGTGGTCAGTTTGTACTGCGGTCTTTGTGTTGTGTAAGGGCAATCCAAACATGCCGGGTGATAAGGATTGAGTTTCAAGATAAAAAAAAAAAAGCATAATAGCTCTCTATTAAATATATAAAATAATTGTACATAATTACACCTTTTTTAATGCAGCACATGCATAACTCAGCACATGCATAATCCAAGATGTATAATTATTAATAATTATAAAAGCATTTAGTTTCTTCTATGCTGTTTTTGTATGATTTGTTAGCTCACCGTGGAAGCTGGCTGACCATGTTGATTTCTCTGGGTGTGTTCGTGATGATGATGGGGTGACAAGTGGGCCAATAACCTGTGAGTATACTTGTGTGATGATATTGTTCACGAACTGTTCAACTGGTAATGATTTGTTAATTGTTTTGTTTAACATATTTAATCATAATCTAACAGACTAATCAGCATTGCAAAAATAATCAAATCAAATCAATCACTTTTATTGTCACATCACATTTTCACAGGTGTGAAGGTGAGTGATAAACTTAGGTGCGTAGTGCCTTACAGCACTTCCATACAAACATATAAATTAGACAATAAATATATACAATACTAAACACTAAATCTCTGTTTACACTAATTTACAGTTGTGAATAAAAGTATAAATAAAAACTATGATATATGCAGATGTACACATTACCATATAGTACTATGATAAGGCTGAGGTAGCTGAGAATAATGGGAATGCATTCGTTCATGGATCAAAGGTCTCATAGTAGAACTTTCGAATGACCTTATATTGTGGAGGGAAAGCTTTTAATTTGTGTTTTTTTTTTTTATTAATTAGAACAATCTACACATTTTGAAATCCTTTGTTTTGTGATGTCATAAACATATATTTACAATAAGAAATTATTATTATTATATATTTTATTGATTGATTGATTTATTTATTTAGCTCAATTGTTATGTGATAAGTCGAGTTATGGACTCATCACTAAGGACGTCGTGAATAAAACCACAGGAGAAACTGGAAGTTTTTATTTCCTAAGTAATAAGAGGTTAACGCACCCTTAAATACAACAATAAAAAAAAAAAAGTAATATTTCTTTTAGAATTTAGAGGTTAACATACAGTATCAGGACAACATAAAAACTGGGCCCTAAAAATGTGACCTAACTTTGGCACCTGTATTGACTAGGGTGCCCAAACATTTGCATACAATTGTAAACAGATTCTGAAAATTGGGCAGCGAAGGCTAATGAGCATGAATAGCATTCCTGGTATACAGTTATTCAACCAGACCATCCACATTAAACTGATTTGTTTTTAATGCGCAGCAGAGCGGTTGATGAGCCGTCGTTTCAAGAGAGGACACTGTGATGGACGGTACTACCAGCCTTAACCAGCAGATAGACATGGATAAGTGCAGTGTGGATGACAGACATCGCGTAATGGTCACTATCACAGCCTCGTCGAGGTCCGTTACCAGCAGTGGAGCAGGACTAAGGGGTGCTTGCTCCTCAGTGGGGTTTGTGCTAGCCGTTACCACATGCCCAGTGACGTAGCTCGAGCTGGTGGGACATGGGATGCTCGACCTTTGAATGGGTGGAGGCGTGAGCATTGAAAGAATGTTTTGTCCTGTCTTTTCGTTGTTGATCAATATTAAGCATGTAATCAACCAGTTTTCATGATCACAATTTTTTTCTTCAACTTTAAAAATCAATGTTTTTGTCAGATGTATTATTGAATAAAGCTGGAAAAGGCGTTTCTGACTGACTGTTAATTTTTTAACCAAGCTGATTTCTTAAACCATATAGGAACCATGCCAAGAGGCTCATGGGAGGCATACGTATGCTAAAAAGGCAAGTTATTATTAATGGTGGTTAGGTTCTTGTTCATTAGAGGTATGTGACGATGCATTGTTATTTGTGCTGTTTTGCGTCTGGGACGTGGGATTTTTATTTTTTGGTGGGGGATATAATATTCCTTTCTGCTTATACTTATAATGTTCCTGTGTCTTACTCTATGCTGATACCACAATATAATAGTTATTCCAAATGGAAACAGCAGGGGGAGCTTTCTACAGCCTTACACATTTGTTAGGTGTCTTTACATTTACTAAAAGCAAATGTTATGAAATTGTATTTTGCAAACCTTGCCTTAGGGAGTGCATATTTTATTTATTCTGTTTTATTCATTTATTGTGTAGTTTTGAGTAACCATGTGTAAGTTGCTCTCAGGAGACTTTTTTCATAGGAATAACACTGACATAGTCAGTGGGTATGGTTCAAGCATTCATTAGACCAGTGTGTCTCAGCCCTGATCCATGAGGAACCCTGCGCTGCATGTTTTAGAGCTTTCCCTGCTCCCAACACACACCATCAGCTCATTAACAAGCCTTTTCAGTTGCAGGTGACAGGAAATCCATTAACGTGTAGGCCAGGGCGCCTCTAGGACCCGGGATGAGAAACACTGCAGTAGCCAAACAGAGCCACCTAGTGTACTGACTTTAACACTGAAGCTCTAATTTTCGCCTGTAGATCAACCCTCTGTCACTACTGCAGGAAAACATGAGAAAAGGACTTCTGCATAATTCAGAGTTTGAGATATAAACGCACATGGATTTATGTATTACATAGATACATAAAGTCATTGTGGGTTTGGTGTAAAGTGGTTGATTGTAGAGGCTCAGATGTTCTTTACAGTGGTTCACTGTGGCTGTATTGGAATTAGCACTACTACTACACTGCAGACTATAGTAGTCTGTACTGCACACTGTATACATCCCCTGTGTGTGGTATACAGTACAGTAACAAGTTCTGACCTACAGTGTAGTATACTAATACAGTCACATGACCAGTTACCTCACATTTACCTCAGAGCTGTTATTACTAGACCCACTGTTTAGAGCTAGCTGTGGCTAACGCTGCTCCGTTTACCTGAGATACGGTTAGCCTAGCTGTTAGCTCCCCTCGGCTATTTCACTCTAAAACTGATCCTCTAAAGCGAGTTCATCTTTTATTAATCTTCAGACCTGTATATTTAACTTTCTGAGGCTCATTCTGATGAACACACACCCCACTACAATCACTACACCCACATTTACCTCAGAGCTGTTATTACTGGACCCACTGTTCAGAAGTAGCTGCTGCTAACGCTGCTCAGTTCACCCGAGATACGGTTAGCCTAGCTGTTAGCTACCCTCGGCTATTTCACTCTAAAACTGATCCTCTAAAGCGAGTAAAAACTTTCAGATCCTCTAAAAGTGATCTGATAGTAACAAAATTATCTGGATATTGGATAATTAGGTCTGCAGACTTTACTTATGAACAGGAACAATAACATGGAGTGAGCCAGAGGGTAAGCTGTATAGACGTATTTTGCTTTATAAGCCTAACAGTAACCTAATGTTTATGTTGATCCTGATCTGATGCCTTAAGTCTCTACAACATGGTGAAGTATACGGTTCATTAATACGGTTTATTAATTCAAAAATGAAATATGCAAAGCTTATGTATCGGTGCTGGTATCGGAAGTTGGATCGTACATCCCCATCGTCATACAATTCAATTGTTATTGACTATAAAGACACAGACATCAGAAAATCAGAGAAGCAAAGTTTAATTCAGACACCAGTCAAAGTCTAATTCAAACAACTTCTCAATTACAGCTGTCCTGAGTTCCACAAAGACAAATGGACATGTTTCACTCTGACTGATCTCAGGTTGATCAGACTGGTCCACTGTACCACTTGACCAACCTTGAAATCTCACAAAACAAAGTTGGATAAAAGATCAAGTACCAATTTGAATTTGCATTTGAGGACAGACTTTGTCTTACATGTAAACAATTCGTCCACTCCAAAAAGGTGATGCAGCAGAAACACATTCTAATATATTCTCTATATGAACACTACCAAACCAGTGACCCACAAAGTTTTTCCGTTTTACTTTAGTCCCATGATACTTGTGTTGTAACTCCTCTTGTGCAATAAAAACTATTAACACCTACCACCCCTGACAGTGCACCACACCTACACCAACTTTACAAAGAACGTAAAGGTTCATAAAGACCTAGAACTGAGTGATCCATGTCCCATCCACAAATGTGCTAGCATAGCTGGCCAACATTCTATCCTAACCCGGTTAAACCCAAATATCTAATTTTTTATTAAGTGTTATTAATTTCAGATATTTATTTTGTATGCATATGAACATTCACAGATAGGATATATTACTTAATTAGCTAGGCAGCTGCTAGCCAGCTTAGTTAACATTGAGGGCAGATGGTCACCTACTGATTCAGTGCTCTTAAAGCAGTCATCATTTTCCAACTCAACCCACAAGTTTTCCTGTGTTTCTATACATCAAATCAGAACCTCGGTTGGCTATGCTCCCAGGTAGATGACGCCCAGTCAGTCAGCATGGAAGCAGCTCAATTTCCAGTACAATATATTCAAGCATTACAGACAAAACATGGGCAATAGTGCAAACGTACCCAAGTATGTAATGGATTTTGCTTCTATTTGTTCCATTTTCCAGCTTTCAAAAGCAGATAGAGCTGCTATAAGTAGTATTAACCCCACTGAAGAGGCCTCCATCTTTGCTAACACTTGCAGCTAAAGCTAACAACAATTTAGCGAATCCCCTTCAAAATTACTTTATAATATTAGTCAAAAGATACTCTGGATAAAAAAGGCACAACCAGTAAGACCAGCAGAACATACACAGTTAGATAGTGGATGTGTTGATAGCTATTTTTAGATTTTGTTATTTTGTAGAGAGTTTAATATGAGCTGGCTTTAGCTTGAAAAGAAGCTATCCCTATTAGAACCTACGCTAGCAGCCTCAGAAAGAGTGCTCTTGGTCAAATTTTCACACTCATCTGAGAAAAACTGAGGCTTTGTTTGATTGTACACATGATTCTGTGTAAAAACAGTGCAGTATATTGTTTATGAGGTAAGCTAATGGGCAAGCAGGGTCGCTAATTAGCCAACCCAGCTAGCAGGGATTGTTTCTGGAACATTGGGTAACATTAGCTAGAAGGCCTAATAAAGTTTTAAGGAAATAGAGTTAGTCTAATGTTCAAAGTAAAAAAATTATATTGACAGCTAATGTTCCTATAACCCAGTTTTACATTTTAACACAGTAAACATTTTGAAACGGTTGAAATCGCGTATATGACTATAGGTAAACACATTTAGATGTCCACGGACGACCATTGTGTACTGGGAAGGTTCAGTGTGATGGTAACGTTCTAGCTGCAGCGCTCAGAGGATGTTTTGAGGATGTTGCCCAGACAACAGATGATGGTACACGATATCAAAAGAAGAGTTCACAAGCAACATTTGGAAAATGTTTTATGGATGTCACTGAGGCCTGAGCTGACAGAGTGTTCTCCTGAGAACGTTCTCCTGCCTTTGGGAAACAAAAGAACACTTCCTAGCTGAAAACATCAGTGGAACCTTGCATTGCACATTCTCAAAAATGTTTAGAAGAATTTAACAAATTATTTAACAAATAATTTCTAGCTGGGAAACTTGAAAGCTACCTTTAAAGAGTTTGCCTCGAGTGTTTTGTTAAAGCTTGTCCAAGCCTGCAACAGTAGCTCCAAAAGAATGCATGGCACCACTTATAAAAGCAAGATGGCCGCCTTTATAATGGATTTATGAATGCCTAAAAAGAAAATTATGAATTAATGGTTATTAATAAGGTCATGAACACCTTAAATATCAGTTCGAACACATAATACCTCGAATAAAAAGTATAACAGTAACATGTCGCTTGCCAGATAGTGAGCATTCTCATATTCATCCAATATAGCAGGTCAGTGGTGCCATGTGTTATTACTGCTAACTAATGCTAGCCTTGTTATTAAGTGGAACATTAGAGCTGTATAATGGCAGTCAGTAAGTAGCCTGAGGGGTGCGTATGACTGTGTTGGCCTTCGTTTGGGTTCCCAAAGCTATGATATATTGATCTGAGGGCTACATTTTGGAATTACTGCCATTCCGTGTACAGTGTTTAGGTTCGGAATGTCTCGTAATGGGCAAACACTGATGGCGGTGCAATGCCGTATACGCAAGCTCAAACAGATATGATGTGATATCCGGATGATACACCCACATGCACGAAAAAAACAACGTCCCATTCGCTCACGCTCCTCCAACAGCCTCCTGCACATTTTCGGCCACGTTCTCCACCCCTTTGGAAACCTCCTGTACATTTTCCATCACGGTTTCCGTCCCCCCGAAAGCTTCCTGCATGTTCTCCACTGCGTTTTCCACCACTCCTCCTACGATGGCCCATAGTGTGTTAAGCATGCGTCCCAGTCCCCTCTGGCTTCTCCACACCAGGGTCCCCAAGCCTCCTCCCACCGTCCTGGCTTGATGACCCATTTCGCCACCTACGGTGCCCAGGTACTCGACTAGACCACAACCTGCTGATCCCGCCAAACCTCCACCGAATTCCAAGGCTTGCTTCAGGGTTCCGGTTGCTAGTCCCATAGTGTCGGACATTAGCGTTCCAGTGCCAGTCACCCCGTCCTGGCAGGACAGCAGCAAGGTGCCCACTAATGTCCTGAGGCAGAAGTAAACTGACCCCACTCCGGTCTCAGCCACTCGGTAGAGGACGTTCCACACATTCTCAACTCCAGAGGCTGCGCCGTAGATCAGGTCCTGGACCAGAACGAGGGTGTCCTGGGGCAATGCCGCCAGCACGGCTGCATCCTCCTGCAGAATATAGGTAAGCTGAGATGGGAGGTTGGTCAGGGTGGAGACGACTGGACATAGTGGGGCACAGAGGAGAGAGAAAGAGGAGGACAGGATGTAGAGCAGGACACTTTCAGATTCGGTGTCATTAGCATCGGTGCTTTTCTCAATCGTGCTTTGCTCAACAAAGCTTCCTTCAGTGCTAGTCCCATCTGCTCGCGTATTAGCACTAGAAGACTCCGCCCCCTCAACCACCTGTGTGTCCATGTGACCATCACTGCTTGTCTCAACCAGGTGTGCATCCTTGCTAGCGTCTTGGGTGATGTCCGATCCCTCTTTGGAGAGCGAGATTACCTCCTCATGATGACCTCCTTGACCACACCCCCCTGAAAAGAGTTCCTCAATCCCCACCAGTTTCTCCAGCTCATCCACACTCATGACCTTCAGGTTGCCGTCTTCTTCCAGGACCGTTCCCATGCTGAAGCTAGCAGCTCCATCTGGGGCAGCGCAACACACCGCTGTCCACGGCACCCCTGCTTCACACACGCTCAATCCACCCACCCCGCTTTGGACGTACACGTCACCCCCCACTTTGGAGCAAAGTGGTACGACCTGGTTCTCCACCAGCTTCGCCGTCAGAGCGTCCACTTTCTGGAGAGGGGACAGCGTAGCAGACGGGTCCGCACCCTGACCCTTTTGGAAGAGAGCTGGGACAAACATATGGGAGTCTTCGCTACTCCAGGTTTCATCCTGCAGAAACATTCAAGAGACATAGGAATCACACCTGAGTACAATTACAGCTCCTGTGCCATTTAAGGTGGAACAGGAAAACTCAAACAGGAAGCTAAGGCACCTGAATGTAGCCTAACTGCTGCACCATTTAAGGTGGAACAGGGAATGCTCAAACAAGAAGCTAAGGCACCTGAATGTAGCCTAACTGCTGCACCATTTAAGGTGGAACAGGGAATGCTCAAACAAGAAGCTAAGGCACCTGAATGTAGCCTAACTGCTGCACCATTTAAGGTGGAACAGAAATGCTTAAACAAGAAACTAAGGCACCTGAATGTAGCCTAACTGCTGGACCATTTAAGGTGGAACAGGAATGCTCAAACAGGATGCTAAGTCACCTGTATGTAGCCTAACTAACTACTGCACCATTTAAGGTGGTACAGAAGACAAGAAGCTAGGGCCACCAGACCGTAGCCCAACTGCTGCACCATTTAAGGTGGAACAGGAATGCTCAAACAAAAAGCTAAGGCAACTGAATGTAGCCTAACTGCTGCATCATTTAAGGTGGAACAGGAATGCTCAAACAAAAAGCTAAGGCATCCGAATGTAGCCTAACTGCTGCACCATTTAAGGTGGAACAGGAATGCTCAAAGAGTACGCTAAGGCACCTGAATGTAGCCTAACTACTGGACCATTTAAGGTGGAACAGAAGACCTCACACAGGAAGCTAAGTCACCTGTATGTAGCCTAACTGCTGCACCATTTAAGGTGGAACAGAAGACCTCACACAGGAAGCTAAGGCACCTGAATGTAGCCTAACTGCTGCACCATTTAAGGTGGAACAGGAATGCTCAAACAAGAGGCTAAGGCACCTGAATGTAGCCTAACTGCTGCACCATTTAAGGTGGAACAGAAGACCTCACACAGGAAGCTAAGGCACCTGAATGTAGCCTAACTGCTGCACCATTTAAGGTGGAACAGGGGATGCTAAAACAGGACGCTAAGGCACCTGAATGTAGCTTAACTGCTGCACTATTTAAGGTGGAACAGGGAATGCTCGAACAAGAAGCTAAGGCACCTGAATGTAGCCTAACTGCTGCACCATTTAAGGTGGAACGGGAATGATCAAACAGGAAGCTAAGGCACCTGAATGTAGCCTAACTGCTGGACCATTTAAGGTGGAAAAGGAATGCTCAAACAAGAAGCTACAACACCTGTATGTAGCCTAACTACTACACCATTTAAGGTGGAACAGGGAATGCTCAAACAGGAAGCTAAGGCACCTGAATGTAGCCTAACTGCTGCACCATTTAAGGTGGAACAGGGAATGCTTAAAGAGTATGTTAAGGCACCTGAATGTAGCCTAACTGCTGGACCATTTAAGGTGGAAAAGGAATGCTCAAACAAGAAGCTACAACACCTGTATGTAGCCTAACTACTACACCATTTAAGGTGGAACAGGGAATGCTCAAACAGAAGCTAAGGCGCCTGAATGTAGCCTAACTGCTGCACCATTTAAGGTGGAACAGGAAAACTGGAATGTAGGCGTTTTACAAAATCATCAGGTCAGTGTTGGTTTGTCCTGCCTGCCAGTGTTAGTGATAGCAGCTGGTTAGCACTGGTTAACCTATTCACGATGAAGATCTATGAAAACAGGTTTGCTAGCCCAGTCTCGTACGGCTTGGGAATGCATGTTCATTAACTCAGGGTGCGGAGCTTCTGAAGAAGCACTGAAGGGAGGGGTGCATTTGTTTTGTTGTTGAGTTCAGTTATTAATAGTCCTTCTCCAGGGTCGCATACTGCACCTTTAATGGGGCGTCAAAGCCCTGGGAACCGAGTACTTGGGGGAAAAAGAAATGATTTCTTTGTGGCAGAAAGAAAGAACGAACTTGTTCCGTGGTATAAATGTATGCAACGTTGCTAAATGGGGTCTTTCACTGAACGGGCACTGTAGTGTGCAGTTCCTTCGGACCCTTACATAACCTTTCACCTTTATGCCCTCTTCAGATGTTTCTTTTGTGAATTCCCACTGAGTCAGTACAGTAGAGTCAGAGTGTGACTCAGCCTTAAATCAAATACATGCTGTTTACTGCAAGTGTAGTCGATCAGTCAAGACATGTCCGGTGTCTGAACTGTGCTTTTTTGTAGTTGTGCATTGGAGCTACAATGCTAACAAGATAGCTTATGGCCACCAATTAGCAACAAGCTAGCAATTAGCAAAAATGAGCAATTAGCTAGCTGTATGACCAAACAATGTTAAGATGTCAAAGTAATTTGGCATAGTTGTACTAATAGCTGCACCCAGAAGGAATCGACCGACAAGAATGAAACTTGGTGGGTAGGTTTGACATCATGAGACATGGGAATGATTCAGGTTTAACACTCAGCTGCACATATGACGTAAGCAAGAATGGGCCTTATCGCTGTACCTGACTGACCCAACAGCCACGATTGTGGACATTCAGCGAGCGGTGGTGTCCTCCATGAGTCATCCTGTTAGCGCAGCACCATTGGCAGACGGCTGCACCACGCAGGACTACATGCACACAGACCGTTACCACGACTGTCCTTAACACCACGTCACCGTCACCAAAGACTGCAGTGGTGTCGTACCAGACTGTCATGGAGTGACTCAGAATGGCAGCGGGTCATCTTCAGTGACGAGTCCCGCTTTAGTCTTGGTGGAGACGCCCAACGAATCCATGTGTGGAGGCACCGTGGTCAGCGCTAAGATGAACGGCCTGGTGTCCCTCCACCTCCACCCCTACCGCACCATCTGCAGGAACTGTGTGAGGATGTTCAAGCTGCATGGGATGGATTATCACAGGACTCCATTAGGAACCTCTACAGCTCCATACCGAGACCTCTGGCATGTTGGGTTAGCGAACACGGCGGCCCAGCACCATACTGAGAGACAGACTTCTGTATGTGTAGCTCAAAAAATATTGATCATATCAGTCTAAATTGATCATCAGTTATTGATCCTGGTCACCTTTATCTTCCTTCCCCAGCACCGCACTCTTCCTTCTGGGTGCAGCTGTTCTTTTAATTCTAAGTGTAGAATTCAGGCACAATGCTAATTGGTGGACACAAGCTTCCATTACCTGTTAGCTACATTAGCATTCAATCTCCAGTCCAAAACTAAAGAAGCCAAGGGAAATAGGAACAGAGCTCACCTTCTCCTCTGCTGCTCCTTTGCCCCAGCCATTTCCTGGGCTCAGGCGGAGGGCCGTGTAGACGCTCTTCTGACAGTCAGGGTGGTAGAGAGAGGTGAAAGGGCGTCCGGCCGGACCATGGCATCTCCTCTCCAGGCCTGAGTGAGCGACGTGTTTTGGCGTGGTGTGTCCGTAGAAACTCTCCTCGCACTGGAGCGGCTCTGGATGAGAGGCTGCGAGCATGAGGGCCAGTAGGCCCAGCGTGAGTGCTGCAGAAGACCCCGGCATGGTCACAACAACCCAGACAGACACGCTGCAGCTTCAGCAGCTTCAGCACTGCAGCCTGGCACAGCCTGCTACTGACAGCGCTGAAGCAGCAATTACCCTCAACAACAGCCTGCCTCTCTCTCTCTCTCTCTCTCTCTCTCTCTCTCTCTCTTCTCCTCTGCCTTTTCCCACCCTGTCTCTCCTCCTCCTCCTCTAAGCTTTTCAGCTATGTAGGAAGAAGCCGAGCTGCTTTCCTTTCTTCCCCCCACCTCTCTCTCTCTCTCTCTCTCTCTCTCTGTTCCTTGTAAGTCTTTGTCTCCTCCTTTACTGTGTTCAGTTCTGCTTTCTTGATAGTGGAAAAATAGTCTCGGATACTTTCTTCCCCTCTCTCTCTTCACTCTCTTTCCCTCGCTCTTTTGTATAGCACTTCCAGCAATTAAACTCAGCAAGACCCTGCAAGTCTATCTTTCTCTCCCTCCCTTCTGTCTCCTCCCAACTGGTTTCTTACCCCGCCTCTCTCTCTCTCTCTCTCTCTCTCTCTCTCTCTCTCTCTCTCTCTCTCTCTCTCTCTCTCTCTCTCTCTCTATCACTCTCTCTCTCTCTCTCTCTCTCTCTCTCTCTCTCTCTCCCTATCACTCTCTCTTTTATAAATCGGTTTCTTTGACAACGGTTCAGCTACAATGTACACAAACCTGCGCACACACCCTCACACACCTATTACCATTACCTGTAAGTCAGCATTCTCCAATACACACACACACACACACACTCTGCAGACACCCAACATTCTCTCTCTCTCTCTCTCTCTCTCTCACACACACACTATGCTAAGAGTTTAAAAGAGTAGGGTAGTTTATTAAAAGCTAATGTTGCTAACAATGAATGGGACTGAATAGCCATCAAGTAGCATTATGCAATTATGCTAGTATTATAGCATTATGCTAGCTTGCACTAACTTGTGCATTGTTAGACTGCACAACATAGCTGTTATTAAATAATTCATAGTAGATACTCAATAATTCATAGTGGATACTGAATAATTCATAGTAGATACTCAATAATTCATAGTAGATGCTGAATAATTCATAGTGGATACTGAATAATTCATAACAGATACTGAATAATTCATAGTGGATACTGAATAATCTACTATGAATAATTCATAGTAGATACTGAATAATTCATAGTGGATACTGAATAATTCATAGTAGATGCTGAATAATTCATAGTAGATACTCAATAATTCATAGTGGATACTGAATGATTCATAGTAGATACTCAATAATTGATAGTAGATGCTGAATAATTCATAGTAGATACTGACTAATTCATTGTGGATACTGAATAATTCATAGTGGATACTGAATAATTCATAGTAGATACTGAATAATTCATAGTGGATACTGAATAATTCATAGTAGATACTGAATAATTCATAGTAGATACTCAATAATTCATAGTAGATACTGAATAATTCATTGTGGATACTGAATAATTCATAGTAGATACTCAATAATTCATAGTGGATACTGAATAATTCATAGTAGATACTCAATAATTCATAGTAGATACTCAATAATTCATAGTAGATTCCATGACAGTCTGGCACAACACCCTCGCAGTCATTAAGGACACTGATGTGGTGTTAAGGGCAAGACTCGGCTGGGACCCGGATGCTCAGTAAAGCCGTTTTGGGATCACCTCTACTGTAAAAGGTGCATATAAACAAACCTTGATGTCACTAACAAAAAGGTATTTGATAGAGAACTAATTTGCATATCGATGCCTTCTGTATGCACACTGATTGGCCGAGAAGGCCAATATCACAACTGGTGATTAACAAGTGATGATGAACCATGCAGTTCTATTAGTAGCAAAAAAAATAAGGTAGCTCAAATGTTCTAGATTACTTTGACGGCAGGGAATCTGGCTGCGGAAGGCCGGGATGGGGCGTGCAAACATTTGCTGGTATGACTACAGTGGGCCAGACAACAGTGAGTGTGTTGTAACACTACCCTGCCTAGCATGTCTGAGCTGATCTCCCAGAGCTTAAGGGCAAAACAGGTGTGGTTGTGAGAGAGATAGACTCCCGCGACATTTCTTGAGTAACCTGCCCTACAAACCAAGCTGTCCTGTCCACTCAAGTGTCAGTGTCTCCATATACCTAACAGTGATTACAGCTTATAGGGCCCGTATCAGGAGAGACCAGATTTCCCTCGCTCATGTGAACTAAGAGTGGCGGGGCGGGGGGGGGAGGGGGTCGTCTCTTTAAGCTAATGCTCGTTTACTGAACACCCAGTGTGGTTACAAGGAGGTCAGTAACAGCCACACATTCCATAGTAAAGGTAGACACTGACACTGTCACCATAAAAGCCCAACACCACTGACTAGCACACCTAACGTGTGTACCAATTAGCTAAGCTAACAAACACAACTGCCAGCTGCAGCCTGTGTGTGGGGGCTCATGCCTCCTATGTCCACAATACTATAGAGCTAATTATGGGATGCTATGTTGCTCCCCTTGCTGCTTACTCTGTCACCCACCGCACCAAATACGCCAGTGTGAGTGCAGCACTTGTCTACTGGAGCCCTGAACCTTGCTCACAAACTTCACCTCTGGCGCTCCACCCAGACCAGGTCCTAATTATGAGCCTCCTCCTGCAGCTGTGGTGCTTCTTAAGAGCCTGTGCATGTGTGGTCGTGTCCACAACGCTAACCAATAGTGGGATGCTACATTGCAGCCCTTGCTGTGTGACCCACTGTGCCATATATGCTGATTCTCGTTCACAAGCTCCATCTTTGGCCTTCTTCCAGCGGGGTCCCACAGATGAGCTTTGTGCTTCCTCTGCCGCAGTCACCTGCCATGCTTGGACCTCCAGGCCAATAGGGGGTAATCCCACTTCTAACAGTGTGAAAATCACTATATGGTTGGGTTCTTGATCGTGGCATTGCCCTTCAAGACAATAGGTGGTTATGCCACTTCTGACACCAGTGTGAAAATCACTACATGATTGGGTTCTTGATAGTGGCATTGCCCTCCAAGACACTAGGGGGTTATGCCACTTCTGACACCAGTGTGAAAATCTCTGTATGACTATTTGTTATTAAGATAACCGTGCTTCCACACATGCTTTCACAGGAAATGAGGCAAACGTTTGTTTTACTCTCTTTATTACACAGTCTTCACCACAAAAACTGGTGAAAAGATCAAGATATAAAGATACCAGGTTATAATACAACCATACGTCACCATATTTGCCTCTTGACGTCCAAAAAAAACACAAAAAAAAAATGCAGATGCTAAACACGCGTCACTTACAGCGAATGTTTACCCAGTCTCCTCCTTGCTTTCTCCAGATGTGGTCCAGACATGCATGGTGCTCAGTGCTGGCTCTTTAGCTGCTTTATAATGAGGCCAAAGTAGCTAACAAGTAAAGACTATTGAAGCATAGCATTACCGTCCAAAGACAAACACATATCTCCATTTTCTTGATTTTCACTTTCATGCATCATTTGAACACAGCAGCTGCTGTTTACATTGTGTGTTAATTGTATGGGGAATGGCCCAACAGAAATGGCCCCAGATCACTGGGTAAGACATGTGGTTCCATTGACTTACATTTAAGTCAGATGAGGTTTTTGTCCTCTCCTGCAAAGTTGCTATTTCAGCGATACTTGTTTTTCACTGGACTGTCCACATGCTAATCATGTAACAGTGTATTAGCGTCAGAAGCATGTCTGTCAGAGATTACTGTCCAGTCTGATTTGGTGTGAGTCAAGTATGCTGGGTTTAGCCTGCAGCTTACCTGATGCTAAAGCAGCTATTGTACCTTTACTACAAGTTAGCTATGTTAGCATCATAGCTCCAGCCTAAAACCTGCTTTACACAAGCAAACCAGCAGAACACTTCCACCGTAATAAAGACATCCAGTTCAGCAAGATCCACAACATTATTCGGCTTCCTTTAAATCGGCTTTAGATGACTTGGGTAGATGTCTGTGGACTCGCGTGCTCATGTTTAGAGGTCAGGAACGGCACTGATGCAATGTAGAAAGTGGATAGACGTTGTTATTATTAGGGCTGGGCATCAATACGGTCAATGTCACTAACCATCGCTAGCCGTCATACGTGGGTTTCCGTTTTGGTCCCTTTTGTGCTTCATGTTTAAAAGCTGCTGTAATGCCACACGAAAAAATAGCAAGTGATTTTTACCATTTCATATTTTCTTTAAATTAAAAACGAAAGTGGACGTGGCAGTTTTACTCCATAGTCACATATCAATGAATACTATTGTAGAATGGGGTTTTATAGATTTGAGAAAATAACATATGGGCCCTGTTCACATATCCTAATATGGAAGCCTGTTTTCGCTGCCTAGGATTAATATATCCAGTATCTGATAAATCGTGATAACTGCCATGCCATCATTTTGCAATGCCAAGTCATTTTTATGGGGGAACTAACTCTAGTATTTTGAGATACCTAGATGCTAAGTCATAATTCTGAAATGCTATCTCCTTCATTTTGCATAATATCACATTACATGGAGCATAACATCATACACCCATCAGCCATAACATCAAAAACCATCTCGTTGTCTAGACACTCATTCTCCATTATATCAGCTCCTCTGACCATATAGGACACTCTGTAGGTGCACAGTTCCAGACTGTAGTCCATCTGTTCCCCTGTATGCTGTATTACCCTGTTCTTCAATGGTCAGGACCCCCACAGGACCACCACAGAGCAGGTATGATGTGGGTGGTGGATGATTCTCAGCACTGCAGTGACTACATGTTAGAACAGCTACTCTAACTGGCTCCCAGATGTGACGACTAACTGCTTAACTGACTACTGAAAATTTGAGATCACATGACACATTTGTCAGTCATTACAGATATTGGTTTTACTGGGTGGTGTTTTTTTTTTTTTTTTTTTTTGAGGCTGCACCACGACTGGCAGTAAAAAGTCTTTGCCAGGCGTTCCTTTCACTCGTTAGGAATGTCAATGACCAGTTCGGCTTCATCCCCCTCTCCTCTCTCCTCCTCTCCTCCATCGCTTTCTCCCTCGCTCTCTCCTTCCTCCTCAGCGGCGTCTCCGCTCAACATCTGCCGCGGGACCCAGCTAAATGGGCCGGACGAACCCGCGCCCGGGGCGCTGCCTGCTGGGTAATTCGGAGCCAAAGGAGAGACCACCTGTGGACGGAGAGATCGAGACAGATAGAGGCAATTGTGACAAAGGCATTTAGGTGGTCGTTCAACCACAGATGGAATTTACGTAGTAGCTCCTTGTTCATGCTCCTCTGCTTCTTTAGTTTTGCACTGTAGTCAAGAGCTAGTGTGGATAACGGGTAATGGAAGCTCTTAGCTCACCAATTAGCACGTGAGCTAAGCAAGGACGGCCTTATAGCTGTACATGACTGACCCAACAGCCACGAAGGCAGACATTCAATGAGCAGTGGTGTCCTCCATGAGTCATCCTGTTAGTGCAGCACCACTGGTAGACGGCTGCACCACGCAGGACTACATGCACACAGACCGTTACCACGACTGTCCTTAACACCACGTCACCGTCACCAAAGACTGCAGTGGTGTCGTACCAGACTGTCATGGAGTGACTCAGAATGGCAGCGGGTCATCTTCAGTGACGAGTCCCGCTTTAGTCTTGGTGGAGACGCCCAACGAATCCGTGTGCGAAGGCACCGTGGTCAGCACCAAGATGAACGGTCTGTTGTCACACGTCCAGAAGGCCTGGTGTCCCTCCACCTCCACCCCTACCGCACCATCTGCAGGAACTGTGTGAGAATATTCAAGCTCCGTAGGATGGATTATCACAGATTAGGAACCTCTACAGCTCCATACCGAGACGTCCGACATGCTGAGACACTACTTCTGTATGTGTTGTGTATTGTTCCTGGTAACCCTTATCGTCCTTCCCAACAGCACTGCAATGCCACACCTCCTTCTGGGTGCAGCTGTTCTTTTGATGATAAGTTCAGAAGACTGTTTTGATGTATGAGGTAAATGCTACGCTAATGCAGACTATTATTAGACTATAACTCAGTGGCAAGGCTAGCACGGTTGAAACCACGGGGTTCCCAGTGGTTGCTGGGTACTCTAGTGGAAGAACACTGATGAACAAAAACACGAAAGCTAAATGGCATGACTGTGTGAAAGTACTTCCTACGGTGTCAGAAACCACACAAGCATGTCTATTTGTGATCTACACAACACAGTGTGTAGTGATATAGGAACGCAGTTAGCACAGAGCTACCTGGTGGCTATAAGCTTCCATTCCATCTTAGCTACATTAGCCCTGCAGCTCCAGCCCAAAACTAAAGAAGCAAACTTCAGATGCCCAACATACTTTGGCTCATCAGCCACATTTGGGATGAATTGTATACATCAATTTCAGCTTTGCTTAAACGCTGGCCCTGTGTTCACTTCTACACACCTACACACACACACACACCTCTCTTTCTCCCTCACCTTTCCTGCAGGCTCTTTTCTTTGTTTGGCCGGTTTTGGTTTTCTCTCTTTCTTCACTCGCTCAGCAGAGGGAGCCAAATAGTCAGGAGGGAAGGGTAACTGCTCGCCACACATGCACACATCCACACATACAGCGCCCACCCGAGATGACGTGCGTGTGATTCCCGCAGTCCGAAATAAGCAGAGGATATGGCAACGGGACAAAAGAAAGGAGAAATGAAACAACAAATGAATAAATGGCAAAAACAACAAGCAAGAGAAATAATATGCAAAATAATATATAAAATAAATCAAATAAATGAAAGTTAAATTAAAAGTCATGAGCTGATGTGTGACGAGGGGGATGGTTAGGCTAAACAACTGACTGTTTTAATGAGCTCACCCGACAAAAAAATAAAAAAAATAAAAAAGGAAACGTACCTAATAAAGTGTAACACCTCTACCAGCACCAATAACAGCTGTGATTGGATTTGACATAGACTAGACAAGGTTCTGGATGTAGCCACATCAGTGTTCAGACTCTCTTACAGAAAGGATTTCTCAGTTGGGCCAGATTTGGTGGATGCCTTCCATGGCACCATTCCGTTTGCTTCCATACACCTGCAGATTCAGCTACTTCCTTCACACTATGGTCTTTGGCCACGCCCACATGCAGTCACTCCTCTTAGCCAATCATTAACATCTGCTCTGGAGTGTTTTCCACACATGGAAAGAGACATTCCCTGCACTGTAGCACCTCTTCCCAAACTATGGATCCCATCAGTCACACCCCGCAGGTATTTATAGCCCCATCATCCCCATACAGCGCCATCTGCAGGAGCCTGAAGTTACTACCACCTTCAAGATGCAAGGGATGCTATTTTTTTTTTGTCTGGTGAGCTTCTTATATCCTAAATTATTCGATAGTGTCTTATCGCGATTTAAGGGCCCATATAATGCATATTTTTCTAGGTCATCCTTTTTGCATAACCACTCTTTAGAATTAAACCAGTCTGTTTCCGTTCTCATAACTTCGCTGGGAGTGGGCG
Organism: Prochilodus magdalenae; assembly: GCA_024036415.1. NCBI lineage: Eukaryota > Metazoa > Chordata > Actinopteri > Characiformes > Prochilodontidae > Prochilodus > Prochilodus magdalenae. The sequence goes on along the minus strand of JAMWET010003640.1, from coordinate 9,165 downwards.
GGTATAAGGTCAAGGTACACAGACACAATGAATTCAGATCTGCTAACAGCTAACCAGCAGCCTTTAAAACACTGAAGAGTAATCCCCCTTCCTCCAGTGTATGGTACGGCCTGCATGGCATCCCATACTGACCGTGTTGAGATACTGTGTTGGTCCCGAGGACTGCAGAGGGTTTGCTCCAGACCGAGGGAGTAGCGAGAGATGGGGCGATGAGGATGATGGGATGGGTGGAACTCCAGGACTCCGCCTCCTGGGGAAAGTGATGAAATCACAGATCAGATACAGTACTACATACCATAATAAACAGAAAAACCAAGTTTCCGTTGACGTGAGGCATATACCAGGAATAAAACAAATATGTGATGGAATTTTGCTTGATCTCATCCTCTTAATTTACAGTGACAAAAGTGAATAATGACATAATTTCCTGCAAAAACTGCTGTTGCATTACTTTATGCAAGAATTGTTCAAGGTGGTGGTGATGGGACCCAGACATATGAGGAGCTCAACACAGTGGTATCCATTCATCAACCCGGAGATTCCACATACAACTCAGGGGCAGGTTTGGTGGGTGACCACCGGTTAAATGTCTCTGAAAGTCAGCTTACAGAACATTCTCAAGTGAAATCGTTACGGTGGTGGTGATGATGTGTTAGTGTGTGTTGTGCTGGTGTGAGTGAATCAGACACAGCAGTGCTGCTGGACACCTCAGTGTCACTGCTGGACTGGGAATCATCCACCAACCAAAACTGTCCTGCTACCACTGTGCCAACTGATGAAGGACTAGAGGATGACCACCACTGCACTGTGCGGCAGCAGATGAGCTATCGTCACTGACTGTCCATCTACAAGGTGGACCAGCAAGGTAGGAGTGTCTAATAGAGTGGACAGTGAGTGCTTAAACACTCCAGCAGCACTGCTGTGTCTGTTCCACTCACACTGGCTAATCAGTATATGCATGCATGTATGTATGTATGTGTGTGTGTGTGTGTGTGTGTGTGTGTGTGTGTTGTTTTGTAGTTTGTAAACAAAATGGTGTGGTTAATAAAGAGGAATTCTTCAAACCTGACTTTGCATAAACTTCCTTGGGTGGAAACTTGCTTATACAGACAACCTTGTTTTCCTCACAACCAAAAACATTGTCTTTACCCGTATACAGTTTTCCAAGGTGCCAAATCAGATGTAGACATCACAGATTTGTAGTGACCAACAACATTCGCAGTTTCAGTTTGTGTGACTCACTTCTTTCCTGCCTCTCGTTCTCTTTCTCTGGGACCCTCTCCGTCGCTCTCTGAGGACGCTGTGGCATCAGAGTCTGTAATACAAAGAACAGCAACATATTCATGAATATTCTTGGGCTTAATTAGGTCACAACCTTAAAAGTGAAACTGCAGTTTTAGTGCATGACCACTTACCAGAGGAGTCTTCGTCCACACGCTCATACTGTAACAGTCTGTCCAGCAGGAAACTGAGGCAAATAAGGCAGACAAGTTAATAGGCATACAGCTTTAGGTCAAACTGAAGTTTAAAAATAAATGAATAAATCAATAATTTTTTAATATTTATTTTAAACCTTGCTAGTTCATGATTCTAATCATAAGTAGCACAATTAATCAAATTATACCATGTAAGAGACACAATTATTTTTTTGCCTTCCAATAAAAGTTCCCTGCCTATAAAATGACCGAACTACAACAACTTCTATAAAATACAAAAAGAAAATTATAATATAATTGTGTGTGCGTATGTAATATATATACACATACATATATATACACACACCCACACACACACATATACATATATACACACATAAACATACATATATATATATATATATATATATATATATATTATATATATATATATATATATATATATATATATATATATATATATATATATATATATATATATATATATATATATACATACATACATACATACACACATACATACACACACACACAAACAACATTTTTTTTCAAATTCAGAGAAAACTATATCTAAGAATATAGTTTTCCTTTTTCAAACAAGGCCAGCTATTCATTTATGTTGATGTGTAAACATATGTAAACATATATAGCTGCAAATATTTGTTTTAATATATGAATTATTACTTGTACTTTAAGCTTGTTCCTACATACAGCTGATATTTGCAATATATGGCCAAAACTATGTGGACACCTCTCCTATTTATTGAGCTCTGGAATTGTAGTCACACCTGTTTCTTAACAGGCACACAAAATCAAGCAACCGTACAATGCTGGGACTGAGGAGCTCGATGACTTTATATTAGCCACTTTACTCACAAATGACTTAAAGTGCTGATTCTTACTTTTCTTTTTTTGGTAATCTTGCTATTTTGACGTGTGGAAATTGTGCCATCGATTTAAAAGCAGTTCATCTTTCAGTTGGTGATGGTGTCTTTAATTCAAATATGAATAAAATATGCAAATATTTTAGGAGAAAAGTGTTGAACCTTTTGTCTCTGGAGACCTTAAGCAGTTTTCTCTGTGCTCTTCTCAGCTCCTCCTGAAAACACTCTTGCTCCTGAAATGAAACGTGGCCAATTATATGAACGTGCATCAAATTAAACCAAGCGCAAAACTCATTTAACAATAACGAACAGAGAGACACCAATACTTACATACACCAAAAACTTTAACTTGCGCTTCAGGTTTTTGTATTTCCGCTTGTAATCCACGTCTAATTCAGCCTGGCCATTCATGACTGTGCAAAAGATGGAACACACTTAGATTTCATATACAAGTTATTCTTAAACGGTTAGGGCATAAGCAAAGGCAGAGTGGTTTGATGTGACATGCTCTCTTGTAAAGAAAGTCAGTGGTGATGCATGGACCCAGACGTTAGAAGTGTTTAGTGCCTCTAAAATCTCAAAACAATTTATCAAATAAACAGCTGCACCCAGAAGGAGGTGTGGGGTTGCGGTGGTGTTGGGAAGGAAGATAAAGGTGACCAGGATCAATAACTGATGATACATTTAGACTGATATGATCAATATTTATTGAGCTACACATACAGAAGTCTGTCTCTCAGTATGGCGTCGGGCCGCCGTGTTTGCTAACCCAACATGCCAGACGTCTCGGTATGGAGCTGTAGAGGTTCCTAATGGTGTCCTGTGATAATCCATCCCATGCAGCTTTAACATCCTTACACAGTTCCTGCAGATGGTGCAGTATGCATGGAGGTGAAGTGACACCAGGTCTTCTGGACGTGTGACAACAAACTACCCATCTCGGTGCTGACCACGGTGCCTCCACACACGGATTTGTTGGTCGTCTCCACCAAGACAAAAGCGGGACTCGTCACTGAAGATGACCCGCTGCCAATCTGAGTCACTCCATGACAGTCTGGTACGACACCACTGCAGTCTTTGGTGACGGTGACGTGGTGTTAAGGACAGTCGTGGTAACGGTCTGCATGCATGTAGTCCTGTGTGGTGCAGCCGTCTGCCAATGGTGCTGGCACTAACAGGATGACTCATGGAGGACACCACTGATTGCTGAATGTCTGCAATTGTGGCTGTTGGATCAGTCAGGTACGGGTCAGGCAAGCCTGTCCTTGCCTACATCACATATGTGATCATGTGTGTGAAATCTACCTACTGAGGTTCATTTCTTTGGATTGATTCCTTCTGGGTGCAGCTATTCGTGCAACTACTCTATTGATGATGTGTGTAACACTGCTGCCTGTGGCAAAAATGGAACCCTCAAGAACACGTATTAGTTCCATTCCCACGTCAGTACTACACATAACCATTAGGTAGGCATGTGTATGTTCTCTGGTGGTTTGGAAGAGTAAATACAATGGCTATGTGTGTACTGTAGACCTCCGTAGAGAAATCTGAGTCGACTGGTTTCTCTACAATTAAACATTTAACATTAATCGTTCCGGAAGACATTGTTTATATCATTAAATCACGAATTTTGTTAAGAGGGTGGAGCTCCCCTTAAACCTGAATATATGAACACAGACTGTTAAGAAGACTGTTAAGAAGCTCCCTGTCTGTTGGATCTCCTGTCACAGCTTAAAGAACATGTTAGCTTGGTAGCTAAGTAAGATAAATACATGTATGGCATAACATTACTCCTGAGAAAAACTATTTTAATGTACAGTCGCGCCAGCAACTTCTTCCACGCTTCCCGTTCCACCTTAAATAGTGCAGCGGTTACATTCTATCGCCTCATTTCTACTTAAGGTGGAACAGTAAACAAGAAGCTGGCGAATAGGAAGCTAACTTGAGTCTCGTTACAGTTTTTATTGTATCATAAAATAATTAGCGGTTACACATAGACACTAAACAAGACACTGACCTGAACCGGGTCCGTTTCCAGTTTGAGCTGCACTAAAATACTTAATAAAACGTTTTAATTCCCATTCAAAGAACAAACGCTAGCGCTCTGTTTACTTCCGGTTGCACACCGGATATGATCGTGTACGGCTCCGAAAATGCCTTTTTAATTTTTTTACTAAATCTTTTTTTTAATTGAAAAATAAAGACAGACCTTCCTCTGTTTATAGCACCTGTTAATTTATTATTAATTTTAATTGTATTAATTGTATTACTTTTATTTTCAACTCTTGTTCAAATTGAACTATAGCTCTAAATTTGTGAGAGACTTTGAATTTGTACAGTCAGCGCTGGGAAATGACTGCGTTGGTGCCGTGTTTAATTTAATTTAATTTAATTTAATTTAATTTAATTTAATTTAATTTAATTTAATTTAATTTTTTTATTTATTTATATTTACAGTCTGAATATGTTATCATTAATTATTCCTTGTAACCTTTATCTTCCTTCCTAATAGCGCTGCAACCCCACACTTCCTTCTGAGTGAAGCTATTATTTTGATGATGAGTGTATGTGTGGTTTTGTTGCTTGCCTATACAGTTCATTTGTCTAGGCTCCTGCTGAGCACAACGTGATAGTAAGACTAATGGACACAGCTGGGAAGGAGGGGAGGGGAGAGAAGGGGAGGAGAGAGAAGGAGAGAAATGGGTGGTGGAGAAACATGGACTGACAATCTGCCCTTTTGTATGAAAAATCAAACCCAGATTCTAACAGTGTCAAAAGAGACTCAATAGGATTCCATTGTTAGACTGCGCTGCTCTGAAAGCACTTATGATTCGAATTTATGGAACTATTCCAAAAATCTTAACAGACAGGCCGCTCTTTATGAAACATAATGTTTCCACTGTTTGGTCATAGTCACACGCGCAGAGCAGTTCATAGGCCTCTCGGACTGAAACCCAAGCCTCTCTCTTTCTCTGGAACATTGTCTGTCCTCTGACGTGGTCTCTTGTTGCAGAGGAGCAGACGGACAGAAATAGAAAGCTATTCTCTCATTCCCATAAATAAAGCCTCGCCTGCCCTCCCTCTCCTCATCCTTCACTCCTGCTGTTGATGTTTGTTTGTGATGAGTCAATCTGTTTTAAAGAGATATCCGCCCAAAAAGCTAATTTGCACATTAGGTCAAGTGTAGCAGATCAGCCAAGACATGTTTGGTGTCTGAACTGGAGCTACGAGGCTAATGTAGCTAACAAGTAAGCGCATGCTTAGCACACAAACTGCATGCCTTCATTATAACACATTTACAGTAATATATAAAAATGGGATGGTCATCCTGGATGACTTCATCCAGAGTCGACTCACGAGTCTTTAGTGTGTAACTCAGGTAGAGAAATCCTAGTCTTGTTTTTAGCTGCTAACATTCCGTATTCCCAATAAACCTTTCACTAGTACACAGAGCTGAAGCATTTTAACCAAACTGACTCAGAGACTCGAGACTTGACTCAGATTTACATATCAAAGACTCAAGACTCGACTCAGACTCTCACCTCAGAGACTCAAGCCTTGACTTGACTTTGCACCTCAGACACTTAAGACTTGACTCGGATTTGCACCTCAGAGACAACAGGCTTGATTGGATTTGAACCTCAGACTCTTAAGACTCAGATTTACACTTGAGAAACTAAAGACTTGACTCAGATTTACATATCAAAGACTCAAGACTCGACTCAGACTCTCACCTCAGAGACTCAAGACTTGACTCGGATTTGCACCTCAGACACTTAAGACTTGACTCGGATTTGCACCTCAGAGACTCAAGATTTGACTCAGATTTACACTTCAGAAATTAAAGACTTGACTCAGATTTACATCTCAAAGACTCAAGACTTGACTCAGACTCTCACCTCAGAGACTCAAGACTTGATTCGGATTTGCATCGCAGAGACACAAGACTTGACTCGGATTTGCACCTCAGAGACAACAGGCTTGATTGGATTTGAACCTCAGACTCGTAAGACTTGACTCAGATTTACACCTCAGAATCTAAAGACTTGACTCAGATTTACATATCAAAGACTCAAGACTCGACTCAGACTCTCACCTCAGACACTTAAGACTTGACTCGGATTTGCACCTCAGACACTTAAGACTTGACTCGGATTTGCACCTCAGAGACTCAAGATTTGACTCAGATTTACACTTCAGAAATTAAAGACTTGACTCAGATTTACATCTCAAAGACTCAAGACTGGACTTAGACTCTCACCTCAGAAACTCAAGACTTGACATGGATTTGCAGCTCAAAAACTCAAGACTTGACTTAGACTCATACCTCAGAGACTCAAGACTTGACTCAGATTTACACTTCAGAAACTCAAGACTTGACTCAGACTTGCACCTAAGAGATATAAAGCTTGACTAGCATTTGTACCCAGAGACCCATGAGGGGTACAAACATGGTGGTCTTGAAGCAAAGGCATGGTGATTTAGGTATGCACTTGTGTGCACATGGTGGGCTCCCATTACTCGTTAATTACCATTAGCCTCACCATTAGCCTCCATGGCAGAACAAAGTGACTATTTTGGGAATGAGGGTGGAAACAAGACTGACCGATATGAATTCCAGGCTGGTCTAAGCTGGTTTACACTAGTTTGGTGCTGACCAGCATACAAGTATCCAAAACACACCATATGCTATCTTTGTGGGTGGGTAGCCATGCTGGGCTATGCTGGCTTTTCCAGCAGGGTTCTCTCATGTCACATATGCTCTGACCTCAGCCAGCCCCTGCCCAATACCTCACTAGTGTCCCTAGAGATTTATTACTCTCACATTGTCTCTGTCCTTCTATTCTCTCTCACTCGCTCCCTCTCTCACATACCCATGCACACTCTCCTCTTTTAACTGGGGCCCCTCGCTCTAATGTGTGACGTCCTGATGTTTCGTCTTGCTTCGCTTTGCCCTGACGAGGACACTGGAATGTACAACAATCACATGAAGGACACAAACAACAACTACAACAAGTCTCTCCTCGATGATCAGAAGGTAGGAACAGCTCTTTCAACTGTCCCAGTAAAAGCAAAGACAAGTAGTTCACTACATGCAGTGTACATATGACCTGGATTACCAGTCAGAGTGTGCCAAATGGGACAACAGTGTAATAAATGACTGTATATCATAAATGTACCCATTAGAGACCAAAAGCTGGAAGTTATTTTACATTTACAACCTTCTATTTAAATCTCATTATCTACTTTTACCAACCAGAGTATTGCTAGTCTGTTGGACCATGTTTATGTATGACCAGCATGGACAGATTAAATATGGGGTTATCAGAATTTTGACTTTGGTTTTGATGGCAAGTGCTCACAGGACCTAGGATGAAGAAAGGTTAAATACTTGTCATCTGAACTAACCTGAACCATATTAACATTTTTATGGCTGTAGATAACTTGTAATTAAATGTTAAAGTATTCAGAAAACATTATTTTCTAAAGGGCAGATAGAGAAGTTTAAGACAAGAAATATAATGTAGCCTAACAAGCATTACACCGTGTTCAAAACCAAACAGGATAGCCTGACATTAATTACACTGTGTTCAACACTGATACAATATCGTCTAACATTCATCATACTGTGTTTAACACAAACACAATATTGTCTAACATTTATTACACTGGGTTTAACACAAATACAATATCGTCTAACATTCATCACACTGGGTTTAACACAGATACAATATCGCCTAACATTCATCACACTGGGTTTAACACAGATACAATATCAACTAACATTCATCACACTGGGTTAAACATAGATACAATATCAACTAACATTCATCACACTGGGTTTAATACAAATACAATATCGTCTAACCTTCACACTGGGTTTAACACAGATACAGTATTGTCTAACATTCATCACACTGGGTTTAACACAGATACAATATCAACTAACATTCATCACACTGGGTTTAACACAGATACAATATCGTCTAACATTCATCACACTGGGTTTAACACAGATACAATATCAACTAACATTCATCACACTGGGTTAAACATAGATACAATATCAACTAACATTCATCACACTGGGTTTAACACAGATACAATATCGTCTAACATTCATCACACTGGGTTAAACACAGATACAATATCAACTAACATTCATCACACTGGGTTTAACACAGATACAATATCAACTAACATTCATCACACTGGATTTAACACAGATACAATAATATCTAACATATTCATCACACTGGGTTTAACACAGATAACAATATCAACTAACATTCATCACACTGGGTTTTTAACACAGGTAAATATATCAACTAACATTCATCACAACTGGGTTTAACACACAATCATTACACAGGTTTTATTACACCAACAGCAAAATACAGTATAATCTAATATTCATCATTCATTCAACATTTAATATAACTACACTACATTTAAATAAAACCTAAAATTCATTACATGGCGTACACAATGCAAAACATGTAAATACAATGTGGACATACATGATGCTAGTCTGCTTAGTGGTAAACCGTGCCTTTAATTCGGGATATGAATTTCAAAACACCAACAAAACACGAGGAACCCCACCTCTAGGATAATGCTAGCTCCTGCTGCTGTCCCTATGAGATACTAGTAGTGTGTCAATGCTAAGCTAATGGCCTTGTAGCAGTATTGCAATGACACCCAGTACAGAGCTGCTACCGCTCTGTTCCCTTTCTAACAACCCAGGCCTTACAGAAGGCTACAGTGATGTTTCTCATGTACCACAACATTCCAGGATCACTATTCTCCCATACCTGCATTTGTGTTCCAGGGGAAGCTCATTC
>JAMWET010003639.1:187500-256750 GCA_024036415.1 Prochilodus magdalenae | reverse complement strand
GCTGTAGTTCAAAAACACTTGCTAGTGGTGGTGTAATTGATATTTCACATAGCTGCTAGGCTGTTGCTATGGTGGCCCAGGTGTTCTGTCCTGCATGTTGCACTTTCTGCAGTCTGTCCTGTACTGTATCGACTGTATTGTTTTGTCTGTACTGTATTGTTTTTTGTTGTTTTGTTCCATGTGGTACCCATGCCTTGGAAAAAATGTTATTTCATCTCACTGTGTACTTGTACAGAGCTGAAATTACAATAAAAGCCACTTGACTTGACTTGAAACAGGTTATAGTTAAGTGCTTGCTATGTTCTCAGGTGGTTGTTAAGGTATTGTTATGGGTTAACTATTGTATCAGGCTTGTATCTCCGAAACGGTAACTTTACAAAAGAAGGCAAAAACCTAATTTAATTTGAATACAGGTCAATGGAGTTTTGAGCCATTTCTGTTGGTCGATTGATTGTGAAGTTTTCCGACAGTGTAAATAGATTAAATAAATGTGTACTATAAATTGTGTACTCGAACTGAGGTGCAGTTTGCATATGCAGTAGAGTGAGAGGAGCTTTGTACAACCCGCCTATTGAGAAATAAAAATCAGATTAGTCAGTATATTGATGTAAAGAAATCATTGTTGACCATAGTAAGCAATGTTCAATAATATATGAGTCAGCAGTCAATACTGAAGTAATCATTAATATTACTTAGTAACTATTTAGCACTTATTGTGAGTCATTAGTAGTTACTAATGTGTTAATGCTTGGTCCCTGTACATGTAGATATTACACACTAAGCACTTTCACCCAAACAGACCACAAATTTGCAGACAAGCACTATTTTAAACTTACATGCACATCCCTGATTCTAAGAGCCATAAACTGGCCTTAATTTCAAATTACTACATCTGCTGCAATTACCATCGCCTACATTAAAGGGTAACTGTTTTTCTGCTTCAGACATTCATTTGATTACTTTTAGCATCTTGTTACTTGTGTGTTTTCTAAATAATTGTTGCTATGCAAATGCATTTGTTATTTGTTATCATTTGCTATTTGTTAACAGCTAGTTTACTGAACACTAACACAGTAGAATGTTAGAATTGCTTTGATTAAAGACTTCTGCAAACTAAAGGTAATAATAATAATATATGATAAAATTAGTTAATTAATAAGACTCCCCATGCCTATGCACTTAAATTCCCTGTAATGTAGCACATGTTGTAGCATAGGGATTATGTATTTGTTTTGAATGCAATTCTAAATGTTGGTAGACTTTGTATGTCAGAATTAAGAAGTGGAGTGTAGAGAATTGTATGAAAAATAATATGTGCCTGCCACCGTGCTTTGGCAATGTAAGGGATTAAGCACAAAGATGTTCAAAATGTTATGTTCCTCATTGTTGTATGAAAATCTTATGAAGTATGTTATACATGAGTTTATGTTGTCTTAATAAACGTCAAATAGGAAAGTCCAACATTAACACCTACAAAAGCTACTTCAAAACAATGTACAATGTATTTTCCTTAGAAAATAGTGCAACAAGATAATGCATTCCTTAAAAAAAAAAAATAATAATAAATCGTCTAGACAATATAAAGGTGGTTCTAATTTAAAGCCTAATTCACGCCAAAACCTGCAGAAGTCTCCAATGCTATATCTCTGTCAGTTATGCAACATTAAAAGGAATGTTTGCTTGTTGCTGGACTCTCAAAATGAAGAATTCATAACTTCAGTGGTTTTAATGACACAATGTATTTTAATAACAATGCTCATATCATAGTTATGTGATGTTTGTTTCATTATTACGACATAACATCTAGTAATAATGACATGCCAAGGGTTTATTATTTTTCTGCTTGGCAGCAATAGGCTATGTGGGTTTTTTTTTTATCCGTGGCGCAGTTAATTGAGTTAATCGAATTTTAATTCATACTTGGTTTAAAACAGTCCTAATCTCATTTAACAGCAAAAGATGTCAATCCGCGCTGCATGTCTAATACACCACAGCGGCCATGCCAGTTTATTATCGCAAATTTGTCATATGATCCAGGTGAAGTTAGGGCCGGGATTCCTGTACAGCTGCTTCGAGGGCATTTTTATATGCCTCAGGTCCACTCCCCTGGAAACTAAAAATGAAAGAATTTGGAGAAATAACAAGCTTAGAATGTAGATAATTAAAATTTAAAAGGGCACAAATCACACCACAGGTGATTTTTTCAGGAAGCTAAGCTAATAATTAGCATACAATACAAGCTTCAACCAGCAGGGACAACTTGTATTCAATTAATGACAGCTGTGACATTGGGTAGGTCAAAGGCAAGATTTTCCTGTTTTTATTAATGTTAAATGCATCAGATTATGCTATGAATGGAGTAATTAGCTTATTAATGTTGAAATGGGTGGGTCTGTATATCGGGGAACTACCATTACAGCGAGATAGACTTGGTTCCCATTTATGTATTGTTAATATGGGCTGAGTCTCAAACAGCTTCTTTCTCTGTGTGTAATACAGAACTGCAGACACTACTATACAATATAACTATACACTATGTAGGTTTGAAATCAACAGCTTTTCAACCTTAATAGTGCATTTAATGTTAATTAGGAAGTAATTCAAATGTAGGCTCCATGACTCGGCCGTAGGGCACTATTTGGGTGTAATTTCTTGAAGAGCACTACGCAGGGAGAAGCAAGCAATTTGAGATTCAGCCCATATTAAAACATAAATGCTAACAAATCCTGTCTGACTGGATTAGATGGTAATAATCACCCTGTCAACATTAATAAGCTAATTACTACATCCATATCATGTTCCATCCCATTTAAAATCAATAAAAAAAAATAATTAAAAAATTATATTTGACCAAATGTCATGACTGTCATTTACTGAATCAAAGTTTGTCCCTGCTCCCAGCTTTGGATGCTAGTTATTACCTGGTTAGCTCCCCTAAAAACACTTATGCTGGTCTAGCATGCTAACTGTTAGCAAATACATTTTTTTCCAACTACATTATCCTTCAGGTGTGCTGAAACATCATTACATCACATGACATGACATCAAATATCACCATTACTCTCAATGAAAATGTACGCATTTATGAATAAAAACTGCAGGAAAAGAAATAAACCCACTATGTTAAAGTAAACAGTGTATTATTAAACTAATTGTATGTGTGCATCAGTACTACAGCCATAGCCACTTTTCATTTACACCAACTGGCCAGTGCATTTTGTAGTTCTACAGTTACAGACATTGTATGTAAAATGGAACATTTAAACATGTTTACATCACTACCATTGCCACAGCCGGGGGAGCACAACCCAACTTATCAATGAAAAACAAAACTGAAGTACAGCCAAAATCCAGTAGTGTACAGTATCACAAAGTCTACATATAAGTTGGTGCAACAGTATGCTGATGGGATGATCTGCTATGCGTATTCAGGTATGTGATGTTATGTCTGTGTGCTTACACACTTTGGCAGCATCAATGTTCGCCAAACATTTATGTCAACAACTTTTTCTTCAATAACAGAATCTTAGGGGACAGTTTCCCACTGTCTAGTTCCAGTAGCATTTTTTGGAAAAATTTAAACATGTACCTTAGTGGTTTGTGATAACTGAGATTGACTGCATACATCATACCAAGGAGGACGACGCATGCATTCGGGACACTCTGTAGTCCTGCAATCACCTGTACCCCCTCCAAAACGATCCCTGCCTCTAAAGGACTGCCATCTGCAGAGCCCCCTTTGGTGACAATCTTCAGTGTGTGGAGTGCCAGCTCATCAGGGTCGAGATCGCCATTGATGTGCTGAAACAAACAAAGACCATTATATGATAGTGTTTGCAAACATGTGTTCCTCTCCACACTGTCCTCTCCTTACATGTCTTTAAATGTGGAGGCGTCTTAACTTTTTTCCTCCCAGGAAAGTTGCATTTCTATTAATTACACTTTAGAAATTATTTTTCAATGACATTTCTTCAGCTTATTTGTTTAGTTATATTACCATCTCTCAATACTGTTAAAATGAAGATCCAAAGTCCATATGTTTAAGTATGTTAAAAAAAATGACTGTATGCACATAACACACTAACCTGATAATGTGTTATAAGGTGCTCAGCATTTTCAGAGAGGTATACCATCAAGCCACAAATCACTACCTCTCTACGGTTATCCACACCAGCATCCTTAGTGGCATACAAATACAAATTTTACATGAGTTCATGGTCAGGCACCATATCTCATTGCTTCTAAAATTCAGTAACACATCTGAATTACCTGGTCCAGCAACATCAGTATTTCAATCATTTTGCGGGCAGCATTTCTACCCTTGGAGTGGAAGAACTTGCGGTCAAACTTTTGAATTCCTCTTTCACCTTAAAAAGCAAGGTTTATTAATTATTAACGATGATGTACTTTATTATGAAACATATGTATAGTCACATATGAGCTGTGATTCATTTTCTTCTCAAGTTCAGTGATATTCATAAACTTCATTAAATTATTAAGTCACACAAAAGTCACCTGAATAGCATCAAAAAGTGCAGGCCATCTCTCCAGAAGATCTCGTACAGGTGGGCTGCCCTCAACTATTTTCTGCCTGCGACAGGAAAAGGTTCTGGTCATCTTCTCAGCAATAGCTTTCTGGTTGTTTTTAATCTTGAAGTCATTGAGAAGCTCTACCCGCACCCTTTCCAATGTCTGTTTACTTTCTCCAGGTGGGAAAGGGGGAAGGTAGTTTAGCTCTGCTTTTTGTGGCTTTTTTACCGCAGCAGGTCTCTTGTGTTGTGAAGAGTTGATAGCCAATTCAGGGCATCCAAGCTGTTTTAGTTTCCGCCTATAATTGGCCATCTTATTCTTCAATCTGGATAACCAGCCATCATACCCAGACAATGATCCAAGCTCCCTCAGACACAGATACTTTTTAATTAGTGCCTGAGCAACAGCACATATCTGCTTGCTAGTGGGGTAGTGGGTCTGATCAACAAAGGCTTCCCTGAATCAGATGTAACAAAGAAAAACAAATATTTATCAGTTAATTTTGCTCAAAGTCATCTAGGTAAACACTGTCAGTATGAGCTGACAATTATAAATACACTGCAATGTAACATTAATCTACCTGCCATTTTAAATTCATGGGCGTTCAGTGGTTATGCTGGTTTACCTGCCTCGTTTGGGATGCAGTAGTGGGTTTGGACCCGCACTTTTGATCAAATGTTAGAGGTGTAACGTGACTGTATGGGACTTACACCAATAATAAAAATGTTCGCTAAAGCAGGCTACACTGGGCATCTGAAGTCGAAAAAATTCAATGATCCACCTGCAACGCCTGCTTCTCCAAAGATTACTCACGGAAATCCCTCCATTTCTGCTAACGTCAGTGATAGCAAGTGAACACCGTCTAACTCGCTAACCACGACAAACTAAAAACACAATAAGCAGAAGCACGCAGCTTGATTAATTCCTGGTGAACACAGTGCTGCACGCGGACTCCAGATAAACACTGTGGGTCACTGGCGGGGTACGGCGCCATATGTCTGTACGATCCATTTGACCGCGTAAAATCTAGCAGTCTCGCTAGTTACCTGCTAAACTGAAATGTTGTGTCTATCCTACATATCTGCAATTTGTCAGAGATATTTACAGCATCCCAGTTTTTTTAAGGAGGTGTAATTTTAGTAGATTTAGTTTTAGTAGTTAGCTCGATACTTGCCAACTTGCAGCCGTGAGCAACACACTTCACCGTAGAGCTGCGTCTCTAACAGCAGCTCAAACTGAATGAACACACAAACGAACTGCGTGCAAAAACACTTTTAATCTGCCCAATTAAACTCTCGGTTCTCCTGTTTTTTCACCAGCCTGCACAACAATTGCACTTACTGAAGAGAGGATACCACCATCACCGTGTCAAACCACTCCCCACTGCCTACATAGTGCACTACTTTAACAATAATATATCACTGAGAAGTGAGAAAGTGTTACATAGAGAGTTGGTTAACCTATTGTAGGTTATACTAATTCAGTTTAAACTTATCATGCACTCTTTGGGTGGAAGTGCTACTCTTTCGGAAAGTGCACTTCACAGAGAAGGAAGTGCTAAGACGAAGCCTCAAAAAGGGCGTTCGTGCCGCTTTTTGGAAAAGAAAAATGCTTTTAGTTAGGATATATTTTAAATGTTTTAGGTAGGATATTAAACTTTAGGAGTGTTTATGCACACATATCAGATGACCGTTAACTGAGTTTGAGTTGTTGTACTGTTTTTGAACTGTTTTTAAAAGACGCAGCTCCACAAGTGAGAACACACTGCTAACAACTACTTATCGAATGGTCAAACTCAAAAACAACTCCGAACTGGAAACACTTAAAAATGACCTGTCATTGTGCTCTTACCTATGCAATCCTTCCCTGAGAATGTTATGCATGTGGTCCAATGGTTTTTTTTTTCTTAGCGCCAACGTCACGTGGTGTCCCAAAAAAATCTTCAAATATTTAGTAACGTGTACAAAGTTCTATAGTCACTCCGATATTGCTCAAATTTATATGCAATGTTTCAGCAAAATTCTGAATATAATATAATATAATGTACCAGATTGCTTTTGCTATTGGCAATCGCGGCCATTCACCAACTCTGAGGGGTCTTGTTCTGTTCTTTAGCTCCACTCTCTTGGGGAAGCGCTTCGTCTCTTCCAATAAAAAGAGCTAAAATGTTTCCTACCGCCTCCGCTGCGTCTTTTCCAACGCCACAAAATAAACAACATATGCAACAACAGTGTAACTACAGATGTTTAGTCATTGTTACAGATTAATGACAGATATACAAGTAGTGTAATTACACACGTGTATTAACTTCAGTTTGCCCCATGTAATTACACAAGTGTATCTTAATAGTTGTAACAGCCTATTCTCTCTTATGTAATTACACAAGGGTAATAACATAGGTGTAATTACATTTGTAATCACCCTGGAACAGCAGTTTTGATCTGGTCATTTTTCCAGCAGTAAAAGAAAGTATGTAATAACTTACATTAACACATCAATCACGATGGATCAGCCAGCTTTCCTAACATTTAGATAACATCTATGTCTCTAATGCTGTGACATTGTAACCACTTTCAGCTTTAAACCATTATTCAGTGTAACTGTGTTGTAACATGGTAACCTGATCACATCGCATGGATTAATACCATTCTGTAATTACACTCTACCAACATAACAACTACACATGAACTGTCCACTTATTTTAAAGTGTAACTTTTACATAGTTGCTATGGAATAATCGAAGATTAAAGACATTATAAAACAACCACTACTTATAAAATGTTTAGTACATTTATAGTAATAGCGCCATAGGAACTGTTAAACACATTCGTTAATTGAAATAAATTTATTTGACAAAATTAATGAAAATCTGTATTTTCTGTGTAGAAACATACATATAAAAGTAAAGTCCACAAATAAGCTTACAGGAATTATAGATCTGTGTGTTGACATCAACCTGCAATGCATTTTGGACAGCAGCATATTCATTAAAATGTATCTTCCCAGCTGGCAAATATATAGCAGTAAAACTATTATAAACATTGAACAATATTTTAAACATCTATCCAATCTAAGATCTATCTGACACATGTGTGTTACACAGTTGATTACTATGGTGCAATTACACAATAATTTTGCCACGCTACAATAAAGCCGAAAAACACTAAACTATTATTTTAACAATAATGGTTGATAACAAATATGGTGCAAACAAGCATACATGACTATGACAAATCTCAAATTTCATCTTATATATCTTATATATATTTTATAAGGCTAACAAACAAAAAAACCTACAGTAAAAGGTCCTGGGTAATTTGTCTGATACAGTACATCAGTAGATGTTAAATGTTACTGTAAAAAGTGAGAAGACATCTTCAGTGTTAAGAAGTGTTTTGTGTATTGTCTATGATGTGTGCAGTCAAGAAAACATTTCAAATTCTGTTCTATATTTAGATATTGCAAAGTAACCTACTCGAATTACTTGGAGAAATATAATGAAACAGTTATTCCACAGTACTTATGTAAAAGTTACACTTAAAAATAAGTGGACAGTTCCTGTGTAGTTGTTATGTAGGTAGAGTGTAATTACAGAATGGTATTAATCCATGCGATGTGATCACTTTACCATGTTACAACACAGTTATTCCATAGTACTTGTGTAAAAGTTACACTTTAAAATAAGTGGACAATTCCTGTGTAGTTGTTATGTAGGTACTGTGTAATGGAGTGGTAATATAGACATTGATCAAATAGCATACTTAAAAAAAATGCTTAAAAAGATTAGCAAAATTTGCTAAAAATCTGGTTACAGTGATGTAAATCCTGTCCTGCAAAGTTTTCATTTGGTGTTAAGGTATTACTAGGTGGTGTAGAAGGTGTACCAGTTGCTTGCTGAGGTGTTAGTAGGTGGTTGCTTAGGTGTTGCTAGGTGATTGCCAAAGTGTACAAGGTGGTTGCCCAAGTGTTACTAGGTGGTTACCGTAGCGCCATTATTAATGGTTATGTAGACATTTGTAAAATGAAATATTAATGAGTCATTCCTCAGGCCATAATGGTGCTCCAGATATTCAGCAGGCTCTCCCGAGTCCAGAGAGGTACGGCTCGTCCTGAGGAATGATCTTTTTGGTCACCTTATAGGCCTTAAACTGGTCAGTGTGAGCCTAATGGTGCTCCATGGATTTAAATGGATATTACTGTAACACAAATACTCTGTAATGTTCTATAGTCACATTTTTAATTATGGAGGAGTCATGAAAAATCCGACGTTCTTGTGATCTTTATTTAGACACGGCATTTGCTCGACGTCCACAAGCCCATCACCACCTGCGTAGGGAAACAGGACGAACAATTTCAGAGATTAACGTTTGTGGTAATCGGTAACAGTTTGGAGAATAGCTTGACAGTCTTTGACTGCGCGCATTTCTGCGCATTAATGAACTCTTGGGTGTATTTACGTCTGTAACGTCTCGGGCTCATGACTCGGGCCCGCATTTTACCAATTTCCCGGTCACGGGACTGGTTTAAATGTTCCACGCGCCCACTCTAATTTAAATATGCTCCGCGCGCTGTTCCGCAAAGTCATAGCCTAGAAAGTGTTTCTGAAAGATGACAGGAAAGAAAAATATTCATAAAAAAGAAAACAGTACGGAGCGTTTGTGCTGTAATTGTATAAAGAGGGACCAGGAAACATGGAAACTGTACTCAGAATTTTTTACTAAGAACGCAGTTGACACGGTCAATAACAGTATGGTGATATTGTGTTTGAGGCTGTAATGTCAGACAGAGCCGTGTATGTGAAGGATTTACCTCAGTGTTTCCTGTTTCCCAGCTTTATAAAGCAGGTAGAGCTGCTAGCACTGAGGATCTCGTGTTTGCTAACGTTAGCAGCTGAAGCTAATCCCAGTTTAGTGAATCCTTTACTCTCCAGATGGAGATGAAGCTCCACCAGCACTATGATACTCCAGTAAGAGCTCCAGAGTGTAAACTAGGACGGGTTGATGATGTTCTGATCCATATGTGTAGAGTTATTACTCTGTAGAGAGCATTACTACATCAGGAGACCAGCTAGGAGAAGCTAACGCTGTTAGCGCTTATGCTAGCAGCCACTGAGAGAATGTTCCTGCTCATATCAACACTCGACAGAGAAAAATAAAAGCTGGGTTTGGTTCTCCACACGGTTCTGTGTAAATGTAGACGTGTGTGAGCAGAGTAGAGCAGTGGCAAATAAGCTAAACAACTATCACTGGCCCGGACATTCTGCTATCTTTCCTGATTTGTTCCGATTAATAAAACCATGTCTCTCAATTCCAGCAACCTCAGGAGAGAAAACTCTCCAAAGCTTGAGAATTCAGAGCAAGCTCAGAAACCTTCTCCATCCAAACACAGCAGAACAGACCATGTGTTTTACCTCTGATTATCTGTATTGTAATAACTATAATATTGCTCAGCTGGCCAAGCACTCTCCCCACTGTTTTAACTGTACAGGAAATGAAGGTCTCAGATATTTACACACTGGCTAATCACACATGAGAAGTAATGGATCACATCCAACATAATCATCCAGTAATCGTTTATTAACACACACCCCGTTCTCTGCACAACTATATTAGATACGAAACATGGACAGTAACCAGTATGACTTTCACGATCTGATGGGGGGAGTTTCATATCACTGTCATGAAATCAGTCCTCCTTTAGCTGTCCATAAGACGGAGGTAGTTTTTTTGAGCATTGATCTGGCCACTAGATGTCACTGTGGTGCAATGATTTTAACATTTCACTGAATCATTTCTTTCATCTGCTTTGATCTCTCTGACACGAGTTACAGCACATAAACATTTAACAATAAATAGATTAAAAAAAGAAAACACGAGTGTATTGAATATATTAAACAGTAAACATAAAATAGACGAACACAAGACATATGATAAAATAAAAAAAGGACCCTGAGAGACATAATGAGACAGTAAGACACTGAAGACAATGACGTGTAAACACTAAGTTGACGTGTGCACTATCAGGATTAAGATGTAGGATTAAAGTGGATATGACAGTATAACAGTATAACAGAAGTGCAGGTGGAATAATATTAAGGCTGGTTAAAGTGACGAGTGCAGAGCAGTTCTTGAAAAGTCACAGTTCTATGCTAATATGGGAGTGGGGGTGGGGGTTTGTCAGGATGCTGAGTTTGTGTGTGTGTGTGTGTGGGCATGGGGCAGAAGGGCAAGGGTGAATAGAGCAGGATGAGAATTCAGTATCCTGACAGCCTGGTGAATGGAGCTGTTCCTCAGTCTGCTGGTCCCAGACTTTGCAATCTCCTCCCTGATGGCAGCAGAAACAGCTGTGTAGTGGGCGGGTAGGATCTCCTGCCAAGTGGAGGGCTTTACGTGTGAAGTGGGAGCTGTATAAGTCCTGAAGGGAAGGGAGAGAGGTGCTGCTGCTATCATGGTGCCCTGGAGGGTCCTGCGGCAGGATGCTGTGCAGGCCCCGTACCACACAGTGATACAGCTGGTCAGGATGCTCTCGATACCCCTCTGTAGAAGGTGCACATGATGGGGGTGGGGGCTCTAGCTCTTCTCAGCTTGTGGAGAAAGTAGAGCTGCTGATGAGCCGTCCTGGCTAGTGATGCTGTGTTATTGCTCCAGGAGAAGTTCTCTGTGACATGCACACCCAGGAACTTGGTGCTGCTCACCCTCTCCACAGCAGCACCGCTGATGGACAGAGTATACTGGGTGTGACTTCTCCTTGGTCTTCTCCACGCTCAGAGAGAGATGGTTGTGTCTGCACAATGAGGCCAGGTGGCTCATCTCGCTCCTGTAGTCTGTCTCATCGTTGTTGCTGATGGAATCCACTACAGTTGTGTAATCCATAAACTTGATTAAGAGGTTGGAGGAATGTGA
Organism: Prochilodus magdalenae; assembly: GCA_024036415.1. NCBI lineage: Eukaryota > Metazoa > Chordata > Actinopteri > Characiformes > Prochilodontidae > Prochilodus > Prochilodus magdalenae. The sequence goes on along the minus strand of JAMWET010003639.1, from coordinate 245,318 downwards.
CGGTGTGCAGTCGCAAGTCAGCCGAGTTAACAGAAGGGGGCTCAACACACATCCTTGGGGGGCCCTGTGGTCTTCCGGTCAGGAAGTCTAGCAGCCAGTTGCACAGTGAAGTGTAAATTTACTCTCACACTGAACTGAACACCGGAAGGTGTAGAATGCTCTACGGAGGTCAATGCTATACCCAGCACTCCCACCACACGGGGGCTGTGTCCCAAACCTCATGCTTTAGAAGTAAATACTGCGTAAAGCAGTTCAGCACGATTAAAGGTGCATTAACTAATAAAACAAGCACATACTGAAGGCTGTGGTTATGCAGCATAGCCAGGCTTCTGATTGGCCAACATGGCTTTAGGGTTAGGGTTATATCTCTACAAAACTGTGAAAACAGCACCAACCTGCATCAAGTAAAACACACCACATAACAGAGGATAAGATAAAGATCGGCCTCCTCCCCTTGGAGGAGGAATGGAAGTATCTCAGGGTCTTGTTCCCGAGTGATGGGAGAGGGTATCGTGAGATCGACCACAGGCTCAGGGAAGTGGCAGCATACTCCATACCACTGTACCAGACTGTAGTGGTGATGAGGGAGTTCAGGCGTAAGGCAAAGTTCTCTGTTAACTGGTCAGTTTTCACTTTGGGAAGGACAGAAAGAAGGAGATCGGGATCGTACTGGCAGAAATTAGTTACTGTATAGAGAGAGTTACTGTACGAGTCTTCTGGTGGAGGACTGTAGAGCATTGACAGGCCAATTGAGGTAGCTCAGGCATCTGATTCAGATGCCCCCTTGGAGGGCTCTTGTTGAAGGTGTACCAGGCACGACCAGCTGAGACAAAACCCAGAGGTTGTTCCAGGAACTGCTGGATTGATTATATCTCCAAGCAGCCTGGGAACTGTAGTAGGCTCTAAGCAGTATAAGAAGATGATCAGCCTGGTCATTATCAGCGGAAGTGTAGTGAACTGTAATCCTGAAATGGGTATATAATTCTGAATGGTATTTGATGTGGTTGAATGTTTTATAATGGCGCCACATTTGCAATAGTTCAGTAATTAGAGGCTGTGACAAAAAGAAAATATATGTGAGGGTGGGGCAGAAAGGTATTAGAACCTGTCACACAAGAATAAACAAGGTTTTGCTTTCATTTTCTCTGAAAAACGACTGACACTAGGTATTATCACACCCTGCAGGTTTCATGGTGAATTATCTGTTCACCAAAACATACACATCAAACATCAAATGTCCGCACTGTTGGGCATTGTTCCAGAAATGATAATAGGACATTAGAGCCATAATAAATCATGCTCCTGTTACTCTCCATACTTAAGTACATCTGAAGGTACATACTTTAGTACTGGTATACTCTTTATACTTAAGTACATCTGAAGGTACATACTTTAGTACTGTTACTCTCCATACTTAAGTACATCTGCAGGTACATACTTTAGTACTGGTACTCTCCATACTTAAGTACATCTGAAGGTACATACTTTAGTACTGTTACTCTCCATACTTAAGTACATCTGAAGGTACATACTTTAGTACTGGTACTCTCCATACTTAAGTACATCTGAAGGTACATACTTTAGTACTGTACTCTCCATACTTAAGTACATCTGAAGGTACATACTTTAGTACTGGTACTCTCCATACTTAAGTACATCTGAAGGTACATACTTTAGTACTGGTACTCTCCATACTTCAGTACATCTGAAGATACATACTTTAGTACTGTTACTCTCCATACTTAAGTACATCTGAAGGTACATACTTTAGTACTGTTACTCTCCATACTTAAGTACATCTGAAGGTACATACTTTAGTACTGTTACTCTCCATACTTAAGTACATCTGAAGGTACATACTTTAGTACTGGTACTCTCCATACTTAAGTACATCTGAAGGTACATACTTTAGTACTGTACTCTCCATACTTAAGTACATCTGAAGGTACATACTTTAGTACTGGTACTCTCCATACTTAAGTACATCTGAAGGTACATACTTTAGTACTGTTACTCTCCATACTTAAGTTCATCTGAAGGTACATACTTTAGTACTGTACTCTCCATACTTAAGTACATCTGAAGGTACATACTTTAGTACTGTTACTCTCCATACTTAAGTACATCTGAAGGTACATACTTTAGTACTGTTACTCTCCATACTTAAGTACATCTGAAGATAGATACTTTAGTACTGTTACTCTCCATACTTAAGTAAATCTGAAGATACATACTTTAGTACTGGTACTCTCCATACTTAAGTACATCTGAAGATACATACTTTAGTACTGTTACTCTCCATACTTAAGTAAATCTGAAGATACATACTTACTCCAGTGGAGGTCTAAAGGGAGGAACTTCTACTGACATAGGAGGAGTCTACATGATCTATATACTTCCTCCACCATTGCACCTGTGGTTCATGCTTTGTTGATCTATTAAAATCTCTGCACACAGTTTAATGTGATTTCTAAATTTGGTTGTAAAAGGTCAAATTATAACCTATAATACCTAATATAATAATATAAGCTATAATTTCTCTTCTGTAGATCTTACTCTGCTCTTTTCGCTTCTGTTTACTTTTATAGGCAATCTTTTGCCTTTACTTTAATATCTTAGTACTTTAAGAAGTTACACAGTTATAATACACAGTTATAAAAACAGAAATAATATGAATCTATTTTTCTGTTTAAATATAAATTGACATTTTTGAATTTGATGCAGTTGATTTTGATATATATATTTTTTTTCTTTTCTTCTTTTCTTTCTTTTTCTAGACTGTGTTTCTAATTAGGATGAAATGTAGTTTGCCCTGTTGCACAAGTATGAGTAAGGTTTTGTTTCTTTGAAAGCCTGTTTAAGTCTAGGTGCTACCACAGATCTGCCCTTTGTACTGCACTCATGGTGATTTCCCTGTTGTTATATATCTACCACAGTGAGTTATGTATCACCCACCATGTCACCCGTATGACTTATCACACAGCACACAGTTTCTGTAAAAAGCCAAGTTTTTATGGGATACTATGGTGATAGGAAATATGTCCCTGTCAGTTAAAGTCTTCTGATACTGCAGTATTTAAAGATCAGTTTAAATGAAGTGGTTTCATGGCTCTGAGTGGTCTACACTGCCTTGGGCCTCCGTCTGCTCTGTTAGAATGCCTATTGTAAAGAAAGGGCTGCCCTGTCGTTGATGCTTTTCTCGTTGGGTCTTTGATGTATTAAATGTCTTTCACAGAATGAAGAGTCAATACTGTTCACCACTGACTTAAAAACATGTGAGGCATCTTTGAGTTTGATTTAGGACCAAATGTTTTCTCTAAGGTATAAATCTGGACTCTGACCTACTCAAAACCACCAGTTAAGGTGTGTCAGTCATACTCATTGTGAGAAGTTCTGTAAAACCAAACACATCGAACATCTACATAAGAACTCTGCGTCAGGGCTTACATGAAAGGGGCTTTCCTGGCCGGGCACTAGAGTAATTAATCAGTATGCACAATGCCATAATGCAGAGTGCCAGCAGTAAAGTTTGGTGGAGGGGGAAATCCTCATTGGTTTCAGGGTTTGGGCTCGGGCCCTCAGTTTCAGCAAAGGGTGATGGTAATGCTACGACACACAAAGACACTTTACACAGTCATATACTTCCTCCTTTGTGAAGGAGTTTGGGAAAGAACGCTTTCCTGCTCCAGCAAGACTGTGTTTTGTGTGAAGAAGCTCCAGTGGCCTGATTTGAACCCTACTTACACCTGTGGGATGAACCGAAATGTTGATTGCTAGCCAGGTCTTCTTGTTCAACATCAGTATCCAACCTCAAAATAGTCTTAGAACAAATACACTCCACAGGTTTGTGGAAAGTTGCCCCAAAGGAGTGGAGGCTGTTATAGCCACAAAGGGAAGCAACTCCATATTAATGGTCATCGTTTTGGAATGGGAGATTAGCTCATACAGCTGTGATGGTCAGGTTTGTATAGGCAGGTATAGTAACAGTGCGTGTTGAGCACTTGGAGGCTAAAACAGTGGTCATCCTTTTGTCTATTGCCCACTGGTGTTTCCATTTGCTCCCTCTATTTCGTATTATTGGAGTTCATACTAAATTATGTAAGCAGCTAATATATATCCAGGACTTCTTCATTCAAAATTACACGTTTATTCGGTATCTTGTTTTGTGGCGATGTTTAAGCTTTACATTTACAGCACATTACTAGACAGAAAGTCATATACATATAATATACATTGTTCATATATTACTGTATAACATTTGTGCATACAAACTAGGACATAATGTTTCTAGGAGAGTGACAGTAACCTGTGGTGCCAACCAATGTTATAAGTGAAATAAGTGTGGCCCAAGAATCATTTATACATGCTACATATGGGTTATCTTACCACAGCTGTGCAGATGAGATCTACTACCCCCTCACCAAACAACTATGGGCAACTATTGTAGTCATAGTGCACATAGGTAGAGCTATAGGTAGCCTGGTTTTAAGGTAGGACAGGTAGATCTGTGACGTGATGACCACTTGTCTACTATCATACTATCTGTCCACTTCTCTGTGAAAAGCCAGTGCTGATGATTCCTTAAGCACAATGCAAAGTGGACTTGTGAGTGTAACAATGGCATGCACACTGTCCAGTTTCTACTTTTAGAAATATGTACTCTGTATGTATCACCAGTTTGTTTAAATTCTAAACAGCAGTATATGACAGAGCCTTCATGCTTTTTCTTACTAAACCACAGTTCCACAGGAAATGACTGGTCACCCCTTGGTCTGTGGCCTGCTTATGTGAACACAAGTTAATATATGAATGTCACAATATATGTGTAAAGGTAAACATTCCAGTTATTTAAATGATGTTTTGTAGAAGTTGCAGATTTACATTTACAACATTTGTCTTGAGAATGGAATGTCCTACACTGTATATATCTATTAGTAACTCCTCAGTGTGTGAGACATTAGTTAGTTGTCTGTAGGACTTGTTTTCTCGGATCATGTGGTGATTCCTGAATAGGTCACGCTGTCCAGATCAGGCTCAGGTGCCCTGTTTCCTTTAGCAGCTCTTCTGGTCACTGCAGTGTGCTGGAGACTGGCGTACTGCAGGTCCCCATCCTGAGGAGACAAAGACCAGCAGATACATGTGTCAGGGTAACAATCTACGCCCTCTAAATTTCACTCACCTCATCCTTAGCCTACATATTCAGTAACTACCTGGACAACAATGGACACTGTGTTCTATCTGTCTGTTGCTATCTCTTGTCTGCTATCTATCGGCTGCTATCTGTTATAGCTCATATATGCATAGATAAGGGATATGGGCAACAGTTTTGTTCACCTAATCATATTGTTTAAAACTGCAGTAGTAATTAATATTGTAATAATTATCCTGATATTAGCCATTTAGACTCTGTAGTCAACAACTTTAATCTGTTAAGGATATTTTGGTAGTGTTTTAATAATTACAATATTGGGTCATTTAACTGTTTACATCTGCAGTGAGACTCATTCTGCTTCTAAAATAATCATGAACCATTAAAACAAAAATACAATAAAAATTAACAAGGAATTCTGTTTTGAAAAAATAAAGTATTTAATATCTTGTGAAATCACTCCTTTCATAATAATTTAACCCCAGATCAGAAGAGGTTGGGACTGTATGGAAATTCTAATAAAAAAATAAGTATATTGACTTATGAGACAGTACAAACAAGTTTTATTGGATAAGCTTCATTTTAAAAAGTAGGGGGGACGGGGCAATTTAGTGTTATAATGAGGCAAATTAATAAAATAATGATGTGATTTGAACCAGATGATGTCAACAGTAATTATGGTTTGATACAAGCAACATTCAGGAAAAGCTGAGTCAATGCAGGAGGACGCTGGGGTCTCAGGAGGTTAAACACAGAATGTGACCATGAAACCCCTGTACTGTGTGCCTTCTGTTATTCAAAGTCCTGTAAGCCTTTTACAAAATGGCAGACGCTTCACTGCCTGAAATCTTTTAAGTGTGTTGCTGGAATTAATGTTGCTTATTTAATGAAAACGTAAAACATAAAATAATGTGCTCTCGAATTGTTTCCAGTGTCAGAGAGGTCAAAATAATTTACTGTTCTCAGCTTTAGTTGTAGAGTAACATACTGTCTTCTTCTTCTTCTGATTCTGAGGTTGTGTTATTGGTGTACTAATACTGATATTAGACTGTTCAAGGTAACATGTTTTTAAAGGTTGTGATTTTCTTGAACCCCTTAACAAGAACCCGACTCTCTCTGATCTAAAGGAAAATGTTGATACACATTTACATGTAGGTCACGCTCAGAAGCATGTCTCAGTTTCTATAGAACACTAAGACTGTTAGACCCCCTACCACATGCCCCACATCCTGTTCTTTGGTCAAGAGCATGCACAGCAGTTATGAGTGGTCAGAAGACACGTCGGGTATAATGAAAGCTCGGAGTGAACAATGGAAACAATGTATACACAAACAACAAACTCCCCTGACCATATAGGACACTCTGTAGGTGTACAGGTACAGACTGTAGTCCATCTGTTTATCTGTGTCCTGTATTTCCCTGTTCTTCAATGGTCAGGACCCCCACAGGACCACCATAGAGCAGGTATGGTGTGGGTGGTGGATCATTCTCAGCACTGCAGTGACACTCACATGGTGGACACTACACAACCCAATAGAGGTGGACTATACAACCCAAAACCGTAATCTCTCTAAGAATAGTCAGTGTATCATATGTGTTTTTGGTACCTTTTCGGTGGAATCTTCAGCGATTGCATCACTTGCATCAAACTTTCCTGAAAGAAAAGATGCTCAGATCACAGAAACCAGAAACGCAAACAGAGAAGTAAACAGAACCAACTGATCCTTTACTGTAGTCTTTACGTTTGAGTTGGTTACCTACACCCACAGTAAGGTGATCCACATAAGGGAGCTAACAGTAGGGTAACCGGTACACTGGTTCTGGATTAGATCAATCAGGAAGTTCTCACCTTGCACTCTGTTACAGAACATGATGAAGTTCGTCAGAACTGAGATCAGACAAACAGACCCCAGGACTACAATGGTAATCTGACAGGGTGCAGGATCTGGAGACGAACATTTAGAGTCTGTGTGTGCTGAGGAGCTGTTACTCTGTAAATCTCCACCTGAAATACACACAGCAAAACATACCGCTATAATCCTAGCACTGAGTAAAGGAGGTGTTTTAATGGAAGCACAGTAGCTACCGGGCTGTCTTAAACAATGAACTTCAAATCATCATATAATGAAGAATAAAACTCAGATTCTTCATTAGAAGTTAAACTAACAAACAAGACTTAAAAAAAGGTTTTAAATGTGGACGTGGTATTACTAACAGGAAACATCCGCTAAGCAGGGATCAAATTTAGGTCGTAATTTCCCTTCCAGACATTTCTACAGCTATTTCTGGAACTGAGGCACAATAAAAATGGGCTTTGTAGTTACATAGTGTGTTGAGTGGTTATGCATTAATGTGATAGATCCATTGACTGACAAGTGGTTGCAACTTTGTGTTGACTACTTTAAAGAGTATAAACCATGTATAAATTCATGCTATTTTTTAAACAATATTTAAATTTAAAGGAGATTTTATTTGGAGAGTGCATTTTAGATATATTTAACTGCAACCTAAAAAAGCCGCACAGGAGCTGGTTTAGATTTATCAGAGGAGGTGCTCTAAATTCACACCAGCACCACACATGCTAACACACCACCACGTCAGTATCACTGCAGGGCTGAGTATGATCCACCCCCCAGAAAGTACCTGCTCTGTGGTGGTCCTGTGGGGGTCCTGACCATTGAAGAACAGGGTAACTGTAGCACTAACAGTTAAGAATGTTTTCAGTTAACAGCTGAACGAGGTGTGTATGGATAATTTATGACTGAGTGAGTTTATGAATGAATAGATAAATAAGAGTAAGTATCTTAAATAAAATACACAAACAAGTATCAGCACTGACCTGTAAAGTTCAGTCTGATGGCTTTTCCAAACTGGATGTGGTTTGTGTTGTTTCGTCCTCCACAGTAATACAGACCCAGATCAGTTTCATTAACACCAACAATCACTAAATCTACTGAACCGGGCTTCATAATTCCATCATAGTGATCTTCATTTAGATTATAATTCAGGGAAAATGAAATCCCCAGTTTCCCTTTTCTAGCAGTAATCAGCAGCTTCATCTCCTCTGAGTTCTGGTGGTACCACCATATGTCATACTCCACAGTGATGTCACAGTGCAGGGTGATGTTATCTCCAGGATGGACAGATCTGAGACCAGCTGAGGTTCTCTGAAGGAGACACGGTCTGAAGATTCCTGAAAGAAGGAACGGAACGCAGGTTAATCTCTTATACTAAAGACGACTGAACCCTAAAATCTCTCTCTTCTCTTAATGAAGATTTAGTCTCTCAGATTTGGTGAACAGGTGAAGAACACAAAGGAACAACGTTCTCAGCTCCTCAGACATACTAAGCCTTTGGCACAGCAGTGACGGAAACGTCGGTCTCTTCTTCATCTCTGTTAGTGAGCTAGTAGATGTGAACTCACCGAACAGCAGCTGGAGGATAAACACCGTCAGGAGCTCAGCCATATCTCTCAGAGGTCCTGCACTGGACTGTCACTCGTTTAAATGGACATATAGATAGACTGACCACCACCACAGTCCTATATAGGGCATATATGGATGGAGCAGGTGAGGACCTATAATGAAGCTAGACTCTTCACCACGTGTACCACATCCTGTTCGTTCAGCCGACAGCAACATGCTACAAGTGCTACAATATCTATTACTGGTCAGAGGACAGGTTAAGATGGAAGGGGAGCTAAATAACCACGTCTCACTGAACAACTTTGCCAGATAGTTAGCTAGATATTTAGCATTCATTTGCGGATCAGAATCAGCCAGAATTCCTTGACATGGGCTGAGTAATCTTCTAATTAATGTTGGTGGTACTGACTCAACACAGAAGAGTAAACAGAAGTTACTTATTTATACTTAATTTACAAAAGCTACATCTAAAACAAGGCTGTTAAGCTCCGCAGACTTTAAACTTACTGGCATTGTGCTCATATTTGACAGTGAGACAACTCCGGCTGGTGATTGGCTTAAGGAGAAGTGACTGACATCAAACATTGGTTGTGTAATCGGCTTTATTTGAAAATGATTGACATCTACTCCGCCCCTTACCATGTTAAGCAGAATGAGAGACAGGGAAGAAACAGGCGTGGCATGAGTGGACCTGTCTGTTCCTGCTATATATCTTCTGCACTTTGTTTCGTTTCCACTGCAGGCTGAAAGCGTTCTCCCTACCTTGTGTGTCTGTTTTCAGGGTGAGTACATGCTGCATATTTAGTCATTATTGTATATCCACTGTAGGTACTAAAAGCTTCCTGCAGTTTTATATTAGTACCTCTTCATCTGTGCTATATGGACAATAATAACAGCTTTAATAGCAGATACCCAGCAGGCACCTTGGAAAGATGAGATCTTTTTCAGAAGTCATCAGTTAAAGTGTGTGAATTGTGGTTCAATGCACAGCGGTCGCTCACCTAGGTAATTTTATGTCACTATGACATTTTAATTTATAATTAATTTATAATTAATCTGTACTTAAAAGCTTACATGTCTGAACAAAAAGAATGTGTTGTGCATATCTAATTGTTTAACAGTAACATTCAAAAGTTGCATGCCTAGTGACAGCTAATATATTATAACAACACATAATATAATAACAACACACACATATGTGTGACCTGAGGATAATTATTTATTAAATGCTTTTTATTTAATACTTGGTAAAAACAATTACAACTATTATATATTTTTAATTCCTTACAGTTGCAGATGTTTAGTTAATAAGAACATTACTATTTTTATGTCTGAGCATGCATATCAGACATTATATGTGCTAATTTACATACATTTTAAGAACAGAAATCTGAACAGTAGATAAAGTTCAGTTCAAAGTACTTACTTTTTTTATTCTGGATCTCTCTTTTATCATTTTCAGAAAATACTGCCAACAGTCATAAAAAGCTCATTTTCATCATGTTGCTAGGTATAATCTTGTCAGACACAAGACTTCAAGACTGACGTGTGCAGAACTAAAAACCAGGAATGGTTTAATATAATTCAGACAATCACAGCAAGCACCAGTACACAGCGAAAACAATGGGAAAAGCTGAATCAGAGTCAGGGACAGGCGGAGGTCAGAACCAGGTAGAACAAGCAGCGAGGGCGAAAAAGTTGAAAGGGAAAAACCGAAGGGAAACACCAGACAGTCAGGACACGAGCAAAAGGGATGAGGCGAAAGAGTAGTCAAGAAACGAAGTAAGTCGGAAACCAGAGTAATACCACATAAAGAAAGAAACGCTCAGAATTGCTAACCTAAGTTTGGTAAAGCTTCGCAAAGTGTGAGTGTTTGTGAGTGGCTTAAATACAGGAAGTAATTGGATACAGGTGGGGTTAAAACTCGGGCGATCTAGAGCGAGTCACAGAGTCCGACCTTGGGCGCCTAGACATGACGTCATCGAGCGTGGCCCTCTGGGAAGTGGAGTCCTGAAGAGCGGAGAAGCCGGGGAGAGGTGGAGGCGTGACAAATCTGTTATATAACTCAATCTACTAGTGATAAATGATCAACTCCCTCTGTAAAGGCATACAGAATATTGATATGGATATAACTACAGAATATAAGAACTACTGAAGTGAAGATGTCTGCCTCAGAGTTTGAAAAATAATTCATTTTGAGAAAATTACCTTTAAAGATGTGTGTTGCTAAATGTATTAGAGATTATAAAGGTCTCACCGACACCACTGTGTCAGAGCATGCCACGTGATGTCCCTGAACCATTCACGTTGTCAGAAATTGAACTTGAACCAGAGTGTGAGAATGGTACAGCATGCTTGTGGAGAGAATCATTTCAGTGATTTAAAAGACCCCAGGTGCTTGTGGCAAGGCATCCAGACCATCACTACAGACTACAGGTCCCCTCCTCCACAGCGATGACAACATCAACTTCCTCAACACCCTTAGCATCAACTGCAGCCCGTTTGAGGAAAGACTACTACAATATCAAAATCCCTTCTCAGTCTGGATGATGAAGTACTTCATTTAGACCAAACTGACATCCAGAGGACTCTCCACAGGGTCAAAGAGGGTTAAAAACACTCGGTCTATTAGGCATCAATACTCCCCTTTGCAACTGGTTATTGGACTTCCTCATAGATGGACCCCAGACAGTTCGAGGTGGAATAACACATCAAACTTGTCTTTTGGTGTGACAATAACAACCTGCAACTGAATGTCAAAAAGACAAAAGAAATCACTGTTGACGTCAGGAGGAAGCACACTATACACATTCCTCTTATACTACATGGCAGTGCTGTGGAATCAGTATGAAGCACCAATTTTCTGAGGGTAACATCACAGACAACCTTACATAGACTATTCGCACCACCTCTTCTGTCAAGAGGGCACAGCAGGAACTTTACTTCCCACAGCGGATGAGGAGATCAAGCCTACCCCCTCCGATTCTCACAACTTTCTACAGAGGCACCATACAGAACATCCTGACTTCTGAACTCCTGGTAACATCACATGCAAAATGCTGTAATATCAATATTTATTGGTCCTATGTTATAGCATATAGTTTATAGTATAATGTTCACACTGTTTACAATGTTCAGATTAATACCATGTTTATGATTAAAAACACCACAATTGTCTACAATGTGCAATGTTTTCTATTTTTCTAAACAATGTTCAACGTTTTAAATATGTTCATATGTATTTTAGGTCTATCTGTGCTGTCTAGTATGGCTACCTGTTGTGTATGTGCACTGTATGTTATATTTGCACTTTTGGAGCCTGGAGAAATCAATAAAGTTCACTTTGACTTTTGACTTTGACTTTGAGACACTGCAGTACTACACGTTGCATTAGAACATTAACATCAAAGATTTGTTAAATCCATTAAGTCTTAAAGTAATATAGCAATATATCTATGCAATTACACATGTAAAATTGCTCATTTGAATACCTTATTTTATTTTTTTACCTAACATTAGAGATCTATTTATCTTTTTATAATTTCTTTTGAATAACTTGTATTCAGTTTACCTCCTGCTCTGTATCTGTCTGTCATAAGTCTTAAAATAGAAGTGAATTACAATATGTTAAAGAAAGGATCTTTTCATCTTGTGAATAACATATAATTTCTCTTCTGACTTTTGATTCAGGCAGTGTCAGTGAATCCTGCAGATTTCACCATGAGCACCTACTATTGGACTCTTCTGCTGCTGCTTGCCACATGTGCCGGTCAGTGACCAACTATTGGCCATTGTATAAAACAGACTGCATTCTGAAACGTATTCATTCTATATAGATATATATATATATATATATTAGATATATTAGAAATATTACATCCCCAAATCAGAAGAGGTTGGTACGTATGGAAAATACACATTTTCGAAATATGCTTGGTCTGTATTTAAATGCAGACAGCTTCAACACATCATGTTCCATGTTTTGTCTGATCTGCTTTATTTTATTTATAAACATACTAAGGCTAATAAAAAGGTCAATTGAAGAAATATGTGATCTGAAACTGGTGATGGCAACGGGTGACTGTAATCATGATTCAGTACAAAAGCAGCATCCAGGAAAGTCCTTCATGAGCATAGATTGACAGAGGATCTTCAACAAATGAGTAAAGAAATGATGAAAAATATTTAAAGTGATGTTCCTCAATGAAAGACAGGAAGAGATTCAAAGTTTAAAAGATTCAAGGGATCTGCCTGAGCTAAATAACTGTGCTCTCAAAAGATGTAAGAGTTAAAGTGCCAGCAGATCTACAAATGTAAACAGTGGACAAATGATAGAGCTGGTATTGCACTCAATGTTTGAGGCCTCTGGATATTTTTTCAGACTATGAATAGTTCTTGTCTGTTTTGACTGGAGATTAAATGAACAGAAGTCTGGTCTCTGACTGTATATATGTATATATACGTCAATACTGACATTTTAAATGGTTCATGTTTTGTATTTGCTATTCAGGTTCTCTATTTGCACAGTCAAAACCTGTCAAAGTGGGTTCCACAACTGTTCTTCCCTGTAACTGGAAAGAAATACCCAGCACACAGTTGGCCAGCTCAAGTCCTCATGTTGAGTGGCTCACTGTTGATGGGGTAGTGTTTGAGAGATTGGGTGCAGAGATGTTTCAGGGTGAGAGATATAAAGGCCGTGCTGATGTTCCTCAACATAACCTGCGACAGGGGAACTGTTCTCTGGTGCTGAAGAACGTTACCCTTGCTGATGCAGGAGTCTATGAGAGCTACCTGACAGTGAGACGAACAAAGAGGTCTCTGGGTTCTAAAAAGCTTCTCCTCCAGAGAGTGGAGCTCTCAGTAGATGGTAAGGAGATGTAACTACGGTAAACCCAGTCAGAGTTCTACACTGAATGTGTCTTTATTAAAGGTGATATTGACCTTTATGTTTAGATTAACCCAATCTTTAATTAGGGTCATATTATAATGATAATTTCTTTTCCTTGTAATTCCATTAAGATGCACCACAGGGGGGTCAGGGGGGTCTTTAAAGAAGAAAAGAGAGAAAAATCGACAGACTGAGTTGAAAGAAAAAAGGAAACAGACGCAAAGAAAGAGAATTAATTTCTGAGCTGGACTGGAAAAACAAATCCTGCTCTGAAAATAAAATAAAATAAGATAAACCTGTAAAGGAGTAAAGCTATTTTAAGAGAATACACATAATTGAGAATTGAGCCACACCTACATGGTGTCTCTTTTGTTTGCCATTTTCCAGCCTTTATATTTATCGTTTGTTTTAGGGGTTAATTCCACAGGTCAGTTGTTCGATCCCCACTACGCACAAGCATACTCTTCAGCATTCTCTCTCCTCTCAATTTAATGAGAGAGCACTCCACCTTTTGCAATAATTCTAAAAGAAGCCTTAAATCCCCACTACTGCAGTAAAGGACCAGTTTCCCCACAGAGCCACACTGTAACAACCTCACTTTTAATATAATGGAACCTCGAACAAATCAAGCCTCACCTCTCACTGTAAAACTGAAGCTCCTACTGTGGTTTATTAGAGCTGAAGGTGTGATAGAAAGAGGATGACCAACACAGTGGATGGACAGAATCATAGGACTCATTTACATTACATTTAGCTGACGCTCTTATCCAGAGCAACTTACAAAGTTAATCATGTTACAGGTGGGCCAGTGTAGTGTTAGGAGTCCCACCCAAGGACTCTTATTGGTGTAGCACAGCATGGTCACCCATACCAGGATTCAAACCCCAATCTCCCACATGTGGTGGTTCCCTGGTGGGTAGCGGTGTTATCCGCTGAGCTACACCAACCACTCAAGACAATATATTTTTATATCTCTACAGGTAATGCAGGGATCATCCACACGTCCTCATGGACCACACTTTTCCTCCTTCTAAACCTCCTGCTTTATGTCTCCTGAACCGAAGTGTGGACAGTCTTCAGGATTGCAGTTGGACAGTGGACATACCGGGGGCCAGAACAGTGTGGGGGCTTCTGTGGCTCTGTAGTTACCCTTCCTGACTGCTGGGTGAAGAAGGTCTTGCTGTCCTTTGGTGAACCTCTCTCCTAGGACCACCACCTTGACGCGGTGGAGAGGCTTGCGTGGTCCTAGGAACCCACGAGCTAATCTGTCTGGAGCTCAAGCTCCTGGTAGAGTCACTCATGACAGAAAGGTCGAGGGGAGGATCCAGACTAAGAGTGGTCCAGACAAATCTTCAATAGCCCGGCAAGTGGAGGAAGGACATGCCACAGCCCCAGGATAATGTTAAAGGGGAGGGCAGGCCCCTGCACCGAAGGAAGACTTTTTGTTCTGCTAGAACCCCAACCTGCACATCCCACTACAGTAAACTGCATTTCTGATATATATATATATATATATATATATATATATATATATATATATATATATAATGTAATACATTTAATTTAGTTTAAAAGACTGCTTGCCTGCCCTCCTTCAGTTTCCTTCGCTCGTCTGTAGGGTAAAATGTAGTCCTTCATGGTCTCTGATTATGTTAACTGGTAGGAATCAAAAGACCTTCATCTCAAGATGGACAAAGACACTGAAGCACATGCTGAGTTCACTGTAGTCCAGCTGATCCACATGAACCAGTTCAAAATGAACAGCTATGGTTTCTGTACACTGTTATTCCCATGATCGAACTCTCATATGACAGTCCTTTACTTTTATTAAACATAAAATACTTTACCCTCATATCTGTATCGCCGATTTACATTCAGATGTTCCTCATTAATGGTAAATGCCCAGTGCAGTGATTTTATTGTGATGAGATAATAAAGTCGTTTGTTATTGAGACATCATTGTGTAAATTGTGTATATCGTGTGGCAATTTAATGACCTTTTTGTATTGCACTTATAATGTCCTTTGTCAATGTGTATTGTGTTGCACTTATAATGACCTTTCTCTAGGTACCAGCACTGGCCCCCTGTTCGGGCAGTGTCTGAGCTCGGGGTGAGTTTTAGGCTCTAGACTTCCTATACTAGCTGGAATATTATCCAACAGAACACTAAGCACGGTTGTAAGTCCCTCTGGATAAGAGCGTCTGCTAAATGCCTTAAATGTAAATGTAAATGTAAATCATTCACATCATTACAGTAGAATGTACAGTCAACAGATACAGAGCAGGAGGTAAACTGAATACAAGTTATTCAAAAGAAATTATAAAAAGATAAATAGATCTCTAATGTTAGGTAAAAAAATAAAATAAGGTATTCAAATGAGCAATTTTACATGTGTAATTGCATAGATATATTGCTATATTACTTTAACATATCGCACAGTTACCATTTACATATATATCAGAATCAGAATCAGAATCAGAATCAACTTTATTGTCACACAGTCACAAGAACCGGCGAAATTAGCCATCGACCTATCCATACAATAACATACAGGGGGGAAACAAGACAGGACAGGAGGACAGGTGAGCCGCTGCGTGAGACACGCGCCGCCAATCATCAATGAAAAGGGATACACAAGGAAGGAGGAGGGAAAAAAAAGCATTACCCCCAGACTGTGCCCTAGGAGAGCACAGTGTAGGAACATCAAAAAAACCTCAGCACATAAGCACATACAGCACAAGAACCAAGCAATGGAGGCGAAGGGGAGGGTACGGGAGGTATGAGGGGGGCCGAAGGTCCCACTGCCTAGCAACAGTCAGTTTGCCCTAAGACACCCTTGAACAGTTCCCAGTCAGAGACACCCCCAGCTAATTAGGAAAACAGGGAGAGAATCACGTCACAGAGTTCTTAGGAGGAATGTTTCCCTATCATCCACAAGGCCAAGTGCTGATAAGGAGGGAGCCGAAAGCAGATTAGACAGTTGTTTAGGCGAGTGAACGCTACCAGTTTTAGCACGTTCACTCTCTATTGTCCATCGTGGTCTTCATTTCTCACACTTCTTTGCAAAGCCGTTAGCTTCTCCGAGATGTTTTCCATGTAGCGGTTAGAAGTCACAGTCTGAGTGCCGACAGCTCTGCCCACCGCTTCAATCATGTCGGGCAGCTTTTGGGGGCCATATACTGAATATATACACAATCAGAGTATAAAAAGTATACTGATGTTGACCAAGATGTATACAGGTGCTGTACAGGTGATATACAGGATGTATACAGGTGCTGTACAGGTGATATACAGGATGTATACAGGTGCTGTACAGGTGATATACAGGATGTATACAGGTGATGAGGTGTAGCAGCAAATACTGCACAATAATTGAGTCACACTGAATATATATATAGATATGGATCCATATAGTGTGTCTACAGTAGTTAGTTTCTGACGCTCTGCTTGGGGAGGTGCTGTTTGGGAAGTGTTATCCATTATAGATGCTAGCTTGGCCAACATCCTCCTCTCCCTAACTACCTCCACTGGGTCCAGCCCAGCCTAGAACAGAACCTGCCTTCCAGATCAGCTTGTCCAGTTCCTTCTATCTGCAGGGGTGAATATATAGCACTGAGCTGTTCCTTTCAGTAGGTGGATGCACTTGGTAGCAGATCCTACAGGTGGTTCTGCTCAGCAATAAAGTCTGGCAATCTGGCAAGGTCAGATGAAGCTCAAGGCTGCATTTTTTTGTGAAGGAACAGAGTGAAACCTAAAACCCTGAGGGTGACTAGGCTATCATTATCTGATATTATGAGAACATGGATAAACCGGAGCTGCAGCATTGCTTCCCTTCAGCCAGCTAAGTGTGCAGGAAGACCTGAGAGCCAGAAGCAGCAGGGGGTCTAGTGTAGGTTGGTGTTAATGGGTTAAGGATTATGTTTCCAGCTGGTGTAGTAGTGCTGTGATCTTCAGGCACATTCTAATGCATTACTACCTACTTTCTGCACACTACAGTCTCAAATACAGCCCAGCTGCACCTGGGAGGACAAGACAATACACGATTTAGGTTTCCTCTAATGTGAATGAGTTTACATGCATCGTTGCAGAGTTTACTGCCTGTGGCAAAATCCTGTTCCTGGTGCTCACCCATGTGACTTCTGAAAAACCTGCACAGACTGGTTTACTTTGTTTTCTTTCATTGCTAGTGTGTAAAGGTCATCACCCTGCTGTACTGCACCTGATGGAGGAGGGGGAGTGTTGGAACAGTGATAAAAAAGGAGGTGGAAGTTTTATGAGTCTCCTATATGCAGAAAGGCCAAAACTATAAAGTCTAACAGTGTACTACAATGGTGTTAAGGCCCAGCTGAGTACATTAATAAGTCCTTTACCTTACTGGGAGTCTAAAGCTATTCATATTTAAAACAGACCAGTAAACCTAAAGGCCTGAGGTGCAGACAAGGAGTCAGTACAACTTGTACATAATGTATATAAATGGATTATAGTACAGGTGGGCCACGGGGTAGCACTGTTGCCTCATAGCAGGAAGGGCCTAGGTTTGATTCCCAGCTGGGGCGTCCGGGGTCCTTTGTGTCCCCATGTTTGTGTGGTTTTCTCTGGGTGTTCTGGTTTCCTCCCACAGTCCTAAGACATGCAGGTGAATTTGAGATGCTACATTGACCCCCCCGCCCCCCACAAGGTTTGAGTGTGGATGTATATCTGTGTATCTCTCCCTGCCTGGGATAGGCTCTCCGCGAACAAGGGGGATAAAGGGGCTTAGAAGGTGAGTGTGTGAGCATCATAGTGCAATTCGATTTTCTAACTAAATGTAACCCTGAGAGAACCTCCATGGTTGCTCCCTTTTGTGAGGGTGTACCACTCCTGGATTATACAGTCGACCATTTAGGTGAGAGAGACACCTTTCACAGAGGCCTCTGTTTGAATTTTGGGTTCTCTGAAAAAGCTGTGAATGGGTGGCTTGCCTCACCTCATTTGTATTATCACACCATTAAAACTGGGCTAAACTCCAGAATAACTTCATTTTGTTACAGCTCCAGAATTCCAGTTAGATTTCTCACCATGCCCAGTGAAGTATAAAGTCACATATGCTCTGTTATAAACATCAACCCATCATATCAGACTTTCATTTATGAATCATTCAGTCATTTGATGATGACCAACTTAATATGAGTTTGGTGCTGGGACTGAGATGTTGTTCAGTAATGTGCAGCATTCAAAGCCTCTCGAGGCCATTCTCAAGTCCTGCGAGTTCTTGCAAAGTGTCTTAGTAAGAGGTTGAATCAGATTATTGCTGCCAAATGGCTTGGAGCCAAACAGAGATATCTTAGAGACAGACGGCAGACCGGAAAAGTTACATTCATTAAACTCAACCTAGTGCTGGAGTTCACTGTGAACGTCACAGTCATCTTCAGTCCGAAAGATAACAATGAGCTATTCAGTGATATGATCACAAGCTAATCAGCATGCCATATGAGCGGTGACTGGGATCTTACCTTATTTACCTACAGTGATAAAGGTTCCTGGGTCATACAGGGCAGCCGAAGCAGATTGCTCTATTATCACGCAATGGTAAATACTGAACAACTGAAATCATAGTACACAGCCGCTGCTTCGTCTGCTTTAGCTGGGTACCTCCGCCTGGTTACATTGTTCACCAGTTTGTCATGGAGTTTCTTCATGCTGTGAGGGGGTTTCGCCTGCATTCTACGGGCCAATCCGATGATCCTACTATTTACTCACAGACTTCCTCTTCCTCTGCCCTAAAAACACTCACACCTTCTCCTAAAACACCCAACTCCTGTTGCTTCTAACTGACTATCATCATAGACTTCCATCTAACAGGTACTAACAGTTATCCTGTAGTCAGATATCCTGTACTGTCTAGAACTGAACATTTTGATCCATTTTTGTGCTATCTGGAGTCGACCTGAGGAAGATGGGTTCCTCTATTGAGTCTTGGTTCCTCTAAGGTTTCTTCCTCTTGCTCTGAGGGAGTTTCTCCTTGGCTTGCTTATTGGGGACTTGGATCTGGACTTTCTGTGAAGCTGCCTTGCGACAACATCTGTTGTAAAAGGCCCATATGAATAAATCTGACTTGACACAACTGTGATAATCAGTCCTTATTTATTGATGATAAACATATAACCAGCTTAACATTAGTTTAGTGCTGGGCCTGGGATGTCTTTCATCCATGTTTAGTAACCACCCCTTGCATGTACATTGCTGCTGTGTTATTGAGCTTCAGTGCTGTAGGCTGTCAGTTTGTTTTTTTGTTCATGGGTCCCTGGAACATGGGTCCTCCTATAACAGATTAGCAACAGATGTTCCTATCGACATTTCCACCTATGTGGCCTTTATTGAGGTGAAGGCTTCAGGGACTTTCTGCTGACGGCAGATGATGGCTGAATCATGAGGACTTTACTGTACACTGTAATCCTGATATTCCCACTCAGGATTAGTCACCAGTGAGCAACACCACCTTAGATACTATAACAAACACAAACCACCCTTTGGCATCTTTGTTGACATACAAGTTGATTGTCTCAGATGTTTTGGCCACCCAAGTGGGAATCAAACCTCAGACTGTATCATAAAGCAACATCCTACCCATCCAACATCCTACCCATCCACCCACCTAGTAACCACCCGGAATTCTGTAGGAACACTAGGCTTACCAGAACATTTATTGGCCTGTCTCTGTCCCTGTTTTTAACTGTGAGTTAAAAACACACTGGAAAGCCATTAGAAAGAACAGCCGTCGAGCAGACAGGGTGATGGTAAGTATCTGGTTTGTACAGACTTACAGTCTACTTAAATGCAGCTCCATACCATCTACAAATGGAGCGTTTGGTGTAGCTCAGTAGATAACACCACTACCTGCCAAGTAGCCCCCACCACACATGGGAGACTGGGGTTCGAATCCCGGGCTCAGTGACTATGCTATGCTACACCAATAAGAGTCTGTGGGCAAGACTCCTAACACTACATTGGCCTACTTGTAAATTGATTAACCTTGTACGTCGCTCTGGATAAGAGCATCAGCTAAATACCGTAAATGTAAACAATGTTACCTTGTCAGTCGTCCATATAGGACACCTGTCATATGCTAATCGCCTCTGTCTCACTAGAGCTAGTTCAGGGTCTGGATATGGTTTTCATTCACTTTCAAAATACCTGATATGAATATTAGTCATTTTCTCATACGACCCTTTTTACATTGTGACATCATTCGCAAAAAGTGGTGAGTGGCCAATCTCGCACCACATGCGGTTTCCATTACATCAATCTGGTCTTCTTAAATTATAAGCCTAAACTGTAGTTTATTTACAATGTACCTTGATAATAATATACAGTACTATTTACCAGTAAGGCACATCAGTCTGTTGGCGAAATGATTTCTCAGCCCACATGCCCGTTGAATTGGTTCTTCTAGACTGACTTCTCACTTTGGAGGTTTATCAACAGCATCTAGCTCTAGATGTTCTAGTTTTTAGAGGTGCGGCTTTTGTACATCTACTCCAACTGTAAACCTGGGCTGATCATTTACTCTGGAGTAATAAAGCCTTTACAACTTTACAACAGGAGGGCAGGTATTCTTTCCAGGTCACACCTCTGTGGACATTGACATCTTCTCTCTATTGACATGCCAAGTCACCAAAGCCTGATTTAGACAGGCACTTACTGCAGGGGTTCTTTTCAGGCCACACCATTGATGGCTTCTCTCTACTGACATGCCAAGTCCAATCTACAAAGCCTCATTACTATGCCTTGGATCAACATACACTGTCAATGGCAACAACAACCAAACTGGGATAAGCTGGGAAAAGGCCTGGTACAGCGAGGTTAATGTTAGCTTCGTTATTACCTGGTCTCCCTGGGCTGCAAACAGTGCCGCCATATAAAAAGATAAAAACACCTATAAAGATAAACTCTTGCTCATTTGAGTGCAGCTCCTGATCATGGTGGCGTATGTCTTCTGAAGATTCCTCATGTCCAGGTACGGTATATAACCGCATTTCAGGAGAAACCTTTATTTGTATTCTTCGTTTACCTGTGTTCATCAGTAAGGCCATCTGGTCATCTTAAGACCAGTAGTGATGGTTGCTCCACCTTCAGTCTACTAAATACCTGCACTGTGGTGCCACTATAGTTACAAGCTCACAAATCCTGGTAGCAGTAAATTTTCCTCTTTTTTTATAGTCCACAGATAAGCATAATAATAAACAATAATAATAATGGTACTGGGGGTCTGTCCTTCCTGTGTAGGACCCATAGGTATCACCTGCCCTCTACTGGTGGAGATGTAAACAGGCTAAAATCAGACATATTAAAGTGGAATTCCAACAAAAAGATGTAATGTCTTAAGCTCTTCAGTGAAGTCTGGTGTGAAATGTTTGATTGTAGAGACCCAGATGTTCTTTACAGTGGTGGTGATGGGAACCAGGGTTATTCATGTCTACAACATGCGCATAGACACTTTATTTACTGTCTAGAACCACCAGTGAATCTACACGTGCGATCATTTACTCACACTGAGAGTTAAGTGTTGAAGATGGGAAAATTTAGGAAACTCCCAAAATAAGTTTCCTCTCTTTTTTTTAATTGGGACCATGAAGGCATCCCTCCATCAGGAATTAATTTAACCCATAAGAACCCACAATGGCGGATGTGTCACAAGCCCTTATACAGCTTCATCCTTCACTTAAACTCATGGAGTACCCAAATGACCCATCATGAACACCCTGGATGCAGTCACATGACAGTTTGTGTATTTGTGAACATGTGACCTCATTTAGAGAACAATGATGTGATTGGTTACTGCATGAGATCAATCCAGCTGTGTTTGTATCTATAAGGCCTGTTATAAACACATTTAACAGCTTTAATGCTTTGGGAACATGTTCTATATGACATAGAACCCATTATGACCCCATATCTAGAACAAAAGAATGAAATGGTTGCTGAGAAATAGTCATAGAAGATGTCATGTGACCGCTTTAATAAGGCCGATTTAATAATAACCAATCTCTCATCACTCCTTTAAGGGTAAAGAGTTCTGGGCTAAGGCCAAAACCTTCTCCACACTATCATAAACAGGGTCTCAGAGGCAGCGTATTCAGAACCACCTCATGTAGGAACTTCCTGTGAGGGAGCTTTTAGAGGGGGACGTCTGGTTACCTTCACCACCACTTTTCTTTGACTCTATATAACTAGAACTCTGAATAACTAGATCTCGAATTACAAGCACACAATTCAGTAATATAGAGCAGAAATGAGTCAAGAAATAGATCCAATACAATTCCACATCAAACTGGCCATGTTTACGTCTTAACCATTTAATTACATATTAGTGGAATTCCCCCATCCAGAAGCTCTGGGCTAAAGTGGTGTCATAGAGAACAAACAGTCTCGACATCTTTAGTGGACATGGATGTAGACATTACCTATATACACGTTTTATACACGTACACTCTTCATCTAAAGAAAAGCTGCACCCAGAAGGAGGTGTGGGATTGCAGTGCTATCTGAAAGACTAAAGCGGGACTCGTCACTGAAGATGACCCGCTGCCATTCTGAGTCACTCCATGACAGTCTGGTACGACACCACTGCAGTCTTTGGTGACGGTGACGTGGTGTTAAGGACAGTCGTGGTAACGGTCTGTGTGCATGTAGTCCTGCGTGGTGCAGCCGTCTGCCGATGGTGCTGCACTAACAGGATGACTCATGGAGGCACCACTGCTGGCTGGATGTCTGCGATCGTGGCTGTTGGGTCAGTCAGGTACAGAGATAAGACCTGTCCTTGTTTACGCCACATGCGCTGATGGCTGTGAGACTGGAATCATTGGCATCTCTCACAATGCCAAACCTACCCAGCAGGTCTGATTCCTTTTGGCTGATTCCTTCTGGGTGCAGCTGGTCTTTTGACGTTGTGTGTATGTACACTTAAAATCCCAGACAAAAACAACCTCAAGTTTCTACGACACTTAAAACTTCATCAGGTCACTTCCGTTATTTAATGGTGGTTTACTCCACAGTTACAGTGTACACAGCAGATGGTTGTGGATGCAGCTGCTCAAATCATCTCTGGTGTTCTTTTGTAGCTACTTAGACAACAAGCTTTCCAGTTCCAAAATCCCCTTTCAAGCCCATGAGGAACCTGTAGAACAGCTTTTGTTTAATGGTGTGTATAAGGTCACAGTGTACTGTACAGATCAGGTGTCAACAGGTAATCAAGCTAATGCTAGCATGGTGGCTAATTCTGGTACCCGTTGCTTTTAATCAGACCAATGCGGATTAGCTGCAAGAGGAGCTTGGTAGTAATCAGCCTAGTGTTGCATTTGAAACTGGAAACTCGACTTTAATTAGAAATCATTATGTCAATCATTCATGTGTACCGCCCTTAATTAGTTATAACAGACCCTCCCACTTCCTGATTGCCCCCCACCACCCTACTACCCAAAGTGCTGGACGTGTTTGCCACCACACTGTGAGGAGTGCGACATAGGCGTCCTCCACCATGTGATGGTGTCGTGGGGACACACTGAAACTACGTAATCTATAAAGAACAGACGAGAGACACACGTCATTACATCAGTGGTAAAGCATTCCAATCGGTGCTGTTCCCGACTCATCCGATCACTATGTTTCTGATGATTCATTCATGTGGAGGTTTTGATTTCCCACCCAGACAGTAGCTCAGACAAGACAGACAATATAAGCCAACAACAGTGAGTTAAATATCCACAGCTTGGTCCCTCCGCCTCAGTTTTATCATTTCAGTAACATTAGTAACTCCATCATTAGTTACTCCATCATTAGTTCTCCAATGGGCCGAAATGGAGAACCAATACACAGAGAGCAGGAACTTACACTACTATGTGCGTACTGCTTCTTGGTGTGGCTCATGCCACGTATATAATGACTGTGATGAGCCCAAAAACAATGAACCAGACGCCCGAGACAAAAACAAGAGCTTAAATGGGTTTCAGTAATTCTTAGAACTTTAACACAGACAGTGCTGATATGGATAACTACACTGAGGCTGGAAATATGCCCCCCCTTTCATTGCATCCATTAATCTATTAATAATAGTTATATAACCTTGTTCAAGCAGTAAGCCAAGCATACGGTGAATTCGCTACAGCAAACTGACATATGGTTTTAAAGATCTGTATACAAAACAGAACTGATGATGTAACGGTTACAGGTTTTGGGAGAAGAACACTGAAGAACAGATAACAAATAATAGTCAGTCAGGCTTTACAGTTTAAAGACTGTCCAAGTCAGTTAATAACATGATGACCAATCCCAGATATAATGTAAGTATCGCTGATGTTTAAATTTTGTAGTTGAGGAGGGAGATGTGAGAGAAATGGACCCAAATGATCTTGACAAGAGCCAAACTGCCCCAGGCAGATGACTGGGCTGGAGCATCAAGGGGCATTCCTGGTCAGCAGTTGTGAGTACCTACCAACAGTGACCCAAGGAGGGACAGACCTTGAACCAGCAACAAGGTATTGGATACCAGAAGGTTCACTGACGCAGGCGGGGCAACAAAGCCTATCCCATCTGGTCTGAACGGACAGAGGGGCTACTGTGGCACAAGCCACCAAAACCTGGTTCCATCTTGGTTTACGGGAGGAATGGATAAGGGATGGTACAGCCACGGTATAGTCAGAGTGTCCATGCAGAACTGGAACTACAGAAGAAGATCGCCTGGTCTTATGTATCCTGCTTTCCTTTCATCACATGGACGATTAGGTTTACCCACACTGTATATCTGAGATACCACTCGGAGATACCACTGGCAGAAATGCTGGCGAAGAGTGTAGGATGGTCTAGACAATGTGGGGACTACTAGGAAACCCTGGGATGTGCTGAAACAGCAAGAGTGATTGATTAGGGCTGGCTCACCTCGAGCAACGAGCATAAAGCAATGGATACTGTAGGGCCATCGTTCCAACACAGTTTATGTGATTTCCCTGCTTCAACTTCCAAACGTACAACTGGCAATTAAAGGTGACCTGTTACTATCTGTGATTTCTCTTTGGGTAATTCCTCCAGTCCTTTGTCTTGCTAGAAAGCGAATGACACAATCACTCCTAAACACCATCTTTTATTGCCAACGCCTTCCTGACAGGTTCAGCACACCAATCACACAACACAACAGCCAAACTGTGTTCAGTGTGTATAGACATGCAGGGAAGACACTACCTTGTAAAAAAAAAAAAAAAAAAAAAAAATAGCACAGAAGCTGATCAGAGGGTCTGTCTGCAGATTGAGCTGACCACGAATCAGAACACACTAGGATCATCCGGAAGCGGCAAACTAAACACCAACAGGAGCTTCTAAAACACAGCAATATCAAACAAGAGGAAGGAAGGACAGATCGTACAGTATGAGGAAGCTTATTGGTTCTAGTGTAGTAGAATCCAAACCATGCGAGACCAGATCGTTCCCAAAGATCCTGAGACTTGGTTCGTCAGAAACAACAGCGCACCTTCAGAGGTCTTTTAGAGTCCATGACTAGGGGAGCTGGAGCTGTTACAATGGCATACAGAGGACCAACTGCAGTTTGGGCAGGTGGTCATAATTTTAAGGTTTATCGGTGTGTGCAAATTAAACATAGACACATACATGTGAAAGAAAAGAGAGACAGAGTTAGAAAAGAAAGTGAAATAAAGTACAGACTGGTTTAGAAAAGAAAGTGAAATAAAGTACAGGCTGGTTTAGAAAAGAAAGTGAAATAAAAATCACAAAGTGAAAGGACAGATTAATGCATTTGTTAATAGATCAGATGGATTAATGTGTTTATTAATAGATCAGATGGATTAATGCATTTGTTAATAGATCAGATGGATTAATGTGTTTATTAATAGATCAGATGGATTAATGTGTTTATTAATAGATCAGATGGATTAATGTGTTTATTAATAGATCAGATGGATTAATATATTAGCTCAGTGTACCTGTATGATACTAGTGCCGTTTTTAAAGTTGGTGAAAGAGCGCATGACATCCTGGCTCAGTGCCTCGACCGACTGCTTCCACGTACTGGAGAAACCCCTCACCAGCTGAGTGATCCGAACTGAGAGTGAAGGACAGAGAGAGAAACAGAAACCCTCTGTAAAATCCTAGTTATGGTAATCATAGTACCTAACCTGTGACAGATATCACACACACACACACACACACACACACACACACACACAAACACAACACAACACAACTCCACAGCAAGCCAACATCAGACAAAACTCCATCCAAAAGCAAGGGAGAACCCCCCTCCTATCTAGAACACATAACTGAGTCTGAGCTGTGATTCAGAGCGGGTTTGGTGTGAGATGGTTCAGATGCTCTTTACGGTGCTGGTGATGGGAACCAAGGTTCTACACGTGACTTTGTGTAGTTTTATATGAAACATTATGGGGTGTTGATGGTTGAAAACCTGGAAATTATCTGGAAATAATAGCTTTCTCTATTTTTTGGCACCCCTCCATCAGGAATGAACTTAATCTACCAAAATCTACATAAAACCTTCATAAAAATAAACTCAGAGCTCAGGCAGCATATTCAGAACCACTTCCAGTAATGACGTACGGTGAGGAAGCTTTTAGAGGGGGACGTCTGGTTCCCATTATTACACTGTGAAAAACTGACCCTTGTTCCGGTTAAGCATTAGCAGGGAAGAACGGACTTCCACTCCATATCATTTTTGCAGAAGCAATGCAGATTATATTGTTGTGTATTAAGAGCCGCATTTTAGCCTTTGTGTTTGCCAAACAGTGAGCAAAACCAATCTAACTTTAGAGGAATCGGTTGGGATATAAACAGACCGACCCCCCCGATAATAAAGAGGAATTCCACCAGGGCGTTTGGTGTGAGATGATTCAGATTTTCTTTACAGTGGTGGTGATGAGAACCGGGGTTCTCCATGTCTAGAACACACATATAGACATTTTATCTAAACCACCAGTTAACCTACACAGCTTTTCTGGGTATATATGGAATATATGGAAATACTAAGATTCACTGTGGGAGGGACTATTTGACCTCACAGCACCCTGCAGCATGAATCCCTCCACCATGAATGGAGTTTAAGGCTGATATCTTCTCCACACTATCATAAACAGCGTCTCAGACATCAGGGGGACGTCTGGTTACCTTCACCACCACTGTGAACAGTTCTGAATGAACAGAGTTTTACACCATACGCACTCTAAAAGATTTTATTTATATCCAGATCGTTTAAATATTGCAGGAATATAGAATCTATCAGCTTGACCTCTTACCCTCATCGTTCTTTAGTTTGTCCAGCTGACCCTTCTCCATCAGCGCCTCACTCTCCTTCACAAATGTGATCATCCCTCCAAACGGAGGCGCCAGGATTTCCTCAATGAACTCCTGATACACATATACACACACACGGCGCATTTTTTCAAAAGCCCAAAATACATGTACATAGAATACTATTAAATATGGTATCTGTCTGCCAGTTGTAGAATATAACATAGGAAATATAACAAAGAATAAAAGGTGCCATAACTTTTGCACACAGGCCACATTTAGTGTATCATGCATCTCGCTAAATATCTTAAATGCAGTAAATCAACAGTAGTTTAAACATCAACAAGATGCGGCTCAGAACAAGGAGCACCTGGGCTCATGTGCTTCAGGTGAACTCTAGGGAGGTACAAAGGGACAGCTTGTGCCAAAGGTGTTTTCAGGGCTTGGTTTGAGAACTCTAGGTAGAAACTGCTGATGTGAAACTGAGAAGTTGGGAACTTAGCTTACAAACAAAAAACCCATGTGGAAAAATATAAACCAAATCATTATGATGTGGAGGTTTTCACATGTGCCATGAAATCCAACGTCCTCAGTAACAGTAAAGAGCTGGTCACCTGCCGCAAGCTCTGCTCTGTTTTAGTAACTTGGTTACTCTTTCGTCTGCGGTTTGTGAAAGTTCTCGTTTTATAAAGTGAGTGCAGAGCTGATGTTGGTGTACACAGAGTCATGTACTCAGGTGCTATCAATCCTGTAGAGGAGAAGTTCTTATCCATTTTGCCCTATCTGGATATTCGGGATTAACAGTGATATAATAGTGATATAAATCTTGTGTTCCTGTAGAAACTGTGTAATAGATAGAGGTGATGCTGACTGATCTGTAAACGTCTGTGCTAATCAGGGCTTTCGCTTTAGAGATGCGAAGAAGAAAAGGGGAAACAGAAAGTTTAATCTCTATTAAAACACTAATGAGTTATATTCAGACTCACTATGGTAAACCCATTTAGTCTTATTCCTTAACAAAACCTTACATTGGCCCTAAAAGCTCTGGTGGTTAAAATTTTGGTGCGCCTTCAGTATAAACCATAGGACTTCCCATAATTCCTGCATGAATGTTTACCTGTGTTCTGGCCAACAGGAGCTGCTGAAATCCTTCCACCTCTTTACTGTCATCAGCTGCTCTTTCCTACAACACAGGACAGAATTACAACCCACCTGTATGTAGTATATGTATGTGTGTATGTGTAGCGACCCTGTATGACCTCACACTCCATCTGAACATTTGACAGTAACAGATCTTTCAGTAGTCACTGTTCTGGTAGCTCATCTCACCATCAGCACACCCAGCATCATGTCGTAGTTGTTGATGAGGAAGATGAGCTGGTCTTTTCTAGAGGGAAATTCAGCAGCCATCTTCAGCACAAAGTTCTCCACCTCAATCTAAAACACACACATAAAGACATGTACACAGTCAGTATGTGGACATGAATGGTATGCGAGTTCTTATGCGTGTAGGTCACTTCTTTAGGAAAGAGAGGTAATCAGTGCTGGGCTTGAGTTGCTGAATGCAGGGCAGTCAGTGAGGAGCTGCTGACTGTGGAACACTGATTAGGTACTGAGTGTAATGCAGGGATTAGATACCGAGGTTGGTGCAGGTGTAATCCAGGTTACCTGTAGCTGTCCCAGCAGGGCGTTGGTTCTCTCGTTGGGGAAGGTTTGGTTTATACTGACTATAGCAGAGGAGAACTCAGCATATCGACGTGTGATCTGCAGAGACAAAAGCGAAACACAGATTCCAGTTGTGGTTTTGGTGGCTTTCTCTATGACTCTCTGAGGTCTGCTGTTTATGCATGTGGGTAAAGGACCATCGTGCATGTTTGTTCATATTTGTTTTTACTTCATGGCTTCAAAGAAAAATGACCTTCACCAAGCTCTGTCGTAATGTTTTGGGATTGCAAATGTTTTCATTAGCATTAGCATTCCATTCTACATGTGAAAATTGTGTCATATTGTGATGTAAAAAACATCAATAAGCATCTTTTCCATAAAATTGCACACGTCCTTGCAACCCTCCGTTGTATGTAACAGTTTGGGCACAGAACACTCACTCTGTATTTGCAGATTTTAACATATTGGGGGGGAAAAGCATAAATGGTGCTTAGTATCTCGGCAAAATTGTTGGCCTCTTGGCAAATCAAAACATAGTGCTCTAAAATGTATATGTGGAAGTCAAGGTTTGGGTCAACGTATTTTAATTCTGAAACAAAAAATGAACAAAAAACATTCAAAACTTTTGCTTAAAATCACACGAACAATTAATATAAAAAACATTAACATAAAGAATTCATTAAGGGCCAGTTCCTAGTGTAACCGTATGCATAGACCTTTTTTATTTATTTTAAAACTTTAAGATGTTTGTGTGTATTTCATACGTAATGTGGTCTATGGTGTCCCAGCACTCCTAAGTATTCTTCCTGAAGGGTCAGGAGTGTTGCGGATGCTCTGAATGTTCATCTCCAGAAATGAGCTCAAACCTCGGCCATAACGATCAGTCTCAGCAACGGCCTCCCAGTACCTACAAACACAGACAGCGAATTACACATCCTGCATATCAGCACTGTCGACAGAAACCGCACCCCACAACCTCACACTTCTGAAAGGGTGACTTCACTGGGGAGGTTTTAGAACTCGTGAGACCTGTACATAACTCTGGATCAAAAATTCTGCTGGTGGAAGTCGGGAAAATATTTAGAGGTGATCAGCTGAGTCATCATCACCCATGCTAATTACAGTGTAGACTGTACAGAGGGGTGATGAGCTTGTTCTCAATTTTCATCACAGTGTAATTTGCTGTATTTGTTTGTTCATGGTGATGCAGGTTCCTGTTCAACCGTCCCCCGCCTGTGACGAATACGCAGCGTGTGGTCCCGCATGTGCTGTTTTTGAATTTTGCGTGTTTTTTCCCCGAAATGTTCCGTCCTCTGGCAGAGACCACACGGTAAAAACCAGAGAAGAAGAAGAACTAAAACCACAGGACCTGAACACTGCTCCTGACTTGGTCAAAGTGCTTTTTACACACAATCAGTGACCATATTGGTTTCAAAAACTCTCACCACAACACATATACACACACATGGACATACATCGAAGGTACACATCACACACATACATATGTACACAATAGCACACACATACACACATACACACATACACACATACACACACGCACACACTTACATACATACATACAAATATGGATTTATATATTACTCTTATGAGATAATTAAGCAAATATATATTCATAATAATACATGATAATATAGTATAAATGATCACTGGGCTACTGTATGTATGATACATATAGGACATGTGTATGATGTTTTATGAGAGTACGTGTGTGTGAGAGAGGAGGTTACACACTTGTCGAGAGCGGGGATGTTCCTCTTGGCTGTGATAGCTTTGAAGCGAAGGATGATGTGGATACACAGAAAAATGGCTATACTGTCATAGCAGTCAGATACATAGGTCGACATGTTCTTCTACAGAGAGAGAGACAGAGAGAGAGAGACAGAGAGAGAGAGAGAGAGAGAGAGAGAGAGAGAGAGAGAGGGTGGGAGAGAAAGAGAGAGAAAGAGAAAGAAAGAAAGAAAGAAAGAGAGAGAGAGAGAGAGAGAGAGAGTGGGAGGGAGGGAGAGAGAGAGAGAGAGAGAGAGGGTGGGAGCGGGAGAGAGGGAGAAAGGGAGGGAAAGGGGGGAGAGAGAAGGAGATTACATTACAGTTCAACTTCAGTTCATCAGCTGTATAGGACACAGTTGAAGGTGTCTGTGTCATGTGTTCATTTGTGGCTCAGTTGTGCCCCCTGCTGGTCAAACTCATTTTTACATGGCCACTTTATTAGAAACACCAACCTGGTGCTTCCACTAACTGGCCACTTTATTAGAAACACCAACCTGGTGCTTCCACTAACTGGCCACTTTATTAGAAACACCAACCTGGTGCTTCCACTAACTGGCCACTTTATTAGAAACACCAACCTGGTGCTTCCACTAGCTGGCCACTTTATTAGAAACACCAACCTGGTGCTTCCACTAGCTGGCCCTAACTTGCCCGTTAACCCGTGTTCAGAAACTACAGAAAATACACATGAGAATATTATCAGCACCTGACTATATATCTTTAACCAAATTGTTTATTATTTATTATTTTGTTGATCATGTGTTAATTTAGCTTTTCTGCTAACCAGCTGGACTCTGCTGACTGTCTGTGTGTCTGACCCTGTGTTCATTCCAGGACACTTTCCACCAACAAATTAAATACTGGAGTATCAATAACATCCCTCAAACAACTACTTCCCTCCTGAGTAACCCGTCTGCAGAGACCCTCCCCCGTCTCACCTGGACATACGTCCCATTAAGGAAGGAAAATACACAGAGACAGAAACACGTATCTAGTCTGAGGCTTTAAAGTGTGAAGTGGAAAGGGGCTGCTGCTAAATCAGCATTTTTCAAAAAAAAAAAAAAACAAAAAAAAAGGTTTTGCCAACCTCACTGTTTGACTGCACCCACTACCAGCGCTGTCTGCAATGTTCCCCCTCACCGATGACTGATTGTTTGCTGTTTTCGTGTATTCACGTAAACCGTTATCCAGCAGTGTATTTATTGCTATTTGCGGAACATGTAGTTTCTCATTGGGTACTGAGAGAGAGAGAGAGGGCTCGGAGAGAGAGAGAGAGAGAGAGAGAGGAGGGAGAGAGGGATAGATAGAGTTGAGGAGAGACAGAGGAAGTGAAAGAGAGAGACAGAGACTTGACTTGAGAGAGAGAAGGAGACAGAGAAGGAGGAGAGGAGGCTTTAAAGAGTGAGAGAAGAGAGAAAGAGAGAGAGACTGCTGTCCTGGTCAGAGTGAGAGAAGGAGCGAGAGAGAGAGAGATGAGAGAGAGAGAGAGAGAGAAAGATCAGGACTGACGAGAGAGAGAGAGAGAGCGACGAAGAGACGAGAGAGAGAGAGACCAAAGGAAGAAGAGGACGAGACAGAGCTGAGAACTCCAGAGAGAAAGAGAAAGTATCCAGCAGAAAGACATGCTGACAGAGAGAGAGAGAGAGAGAGAGAGAGAATGGGTAGAGAGAGAGAGAAGAGAGAGAGAGAGGATCGAGAGATGGGAGAGAGAGAGAAGAGAGAGTCATCTATGCCGGTACGTTTCAGCCCAGGGGCCCTTATTTCTTGTCTGGTGGGCTTATCGGACGATGATGCTGGTGTCTGGTACTCACTCTACAGTCTCCTCTCTGAGCTGCGTGTGGGATGAGGATGGGTCCCTCCAGTTCAGCCGGGCTCAGCACTGCCCCCCGCTGGCCCAGAGTGAAAATGGTGTTTCTGCTCTTCAGAGACGGCTTAGAGAAGAAACCTGCTCCGAGGTTAAGGACCAGCCCGAGTAGATAAACTGATAGACGGGTCAGAACATGAAGTGGACAACAACATGTTTCACAAGCCGGTAAAGAAGACCAAGCCCGGGTTCTTCAGATACACGATAAGGCCGAGACTGTGGACACCTGACCGTTACACCCTCAAGGCCTTGTTGGACCGCCCATTCCAAAACCACAGGCACTGATATGGTGTATCTGCAGCTATGGCAGCCGCCACTCCTCTGAGAGGACCTGTAGTGTGGGAATGTGTCCCCATTCAGTCAAAACAGCATTTGTGAGTTCAGGCACTGGCTCACTGTTCGACTTTCCGGTTCATCCCAAAGGCGTTCAGTGGGGTTGAGGACCCCAAACTGCCGCACAACGCTGGAAGCATGTCACTGTGCAGACTGTCTTTGGGTGCTGTAGCATTACCATCAGCCTTCACTGGAACCAATGAGCTCAGACCCTGAACCCCAGAGACCCCATTATCCCTTTATCCCTCCTCCACCAAACATACTGCTGGTACTACCCATTCCGGTAGACAGTGTCCTCCTGGATTCATCCACCAATGCCTCCATCAGACTGCCAGACAGTGTAGCGTGATCCATCACTCCAGAGAACAGGTTTCCACTGCTCCAGAGTCCAGTGGCAGCGCTTTACCCCACTCCAGGTGACGCTTGGGTTTAGTGCTCAGTCATGAAAACCCACTTGAAGCCCCCGGCACACTGACCTTGTGCTAATGTGGAACTGAATGATGCAATAGAGGACATTCGACCTTCACGTGCTCCACACGTCAGCACTCAGCAGCACCGCTCCACGAGGCTGCATGGTCTACCACTTCCTGTCTGATCTGCTGCTGCTTCTAGACACTTCCATTTCACAGTAACAGAACTCACAGCTGGCCAGGGCAGCTCTAGCAGGACAGAAGGTCCAGGGACTGGGCTTGTGTCCCACTGCCCCATGCTACTGCCAGTGTAGTACTTGTCCTACCTGGACGAAGACCCGACCTTCACAGCACTGAACAAACGAAGCAGTAAAGGATATCTTTCTTGGCTGTGTCTTCCACTCCCATCAGATCATCTTTATCAGCGACATCTTCATACTGGGGGAAATAAAAACATTACAAATGCATTATGGCATAAAAAAGATCTGTATAAACTCATAACATATGGCTGGATAGCTCGGACAGCAGCACCGTGTCATTTTCAGACTGCTAGGAATCGTTCTAGGAATGGCTGTAAACGGTTAAAAGGGAGTCAATATCCTAAACGGATATTACTGACAACATATCAGGCCAAAACTGAACCATATGCCTACTACCAAAATAAATATGACACCCATATCTACACTGATATTCATGCTATGATTAACCGAAAGGCTCAAAACCTGTGTTTCCCCTTGATGATAAGTCGATGTTTAGTTATCCCCTACAGGTTGTCATAATCACAGCAATTGTTATTATTATTATTATTATTATTCCAAATGATATTTTAATAACAGAATACTGATTAACCAGTATAGTCATAGTATATAAAATAAGATGTAAAAATAATATAAAAATGTGAATATGCGTGATCCTGCTCAATCAGGCAACCCACGTCAGGCTTCTTGAGACTGTTGGTGTGATGAGTGAACCATTCAGACAAGCAGAGGATACAATGAGTTTCCACACTGACTGGCTTAAAAGCTGTTATGCCCCTCAAAAATCGCTGTGCTAGTCGCAGGTGTAATAAGGGTCACACCGTCGTTGGGGAATAAAGTGGTGGAGAGCTGCAGGAAATGCTTCTGGACTGAACCGAGTTATTAAAAGAACAAAAAGAGTTCTCATACTCCACAGATCCACCTATACCACCACACACTCACACTCACACATACACACACATACACACAGACACACACACACACATACACACACACACACACACATACACATACTCACACACTCACTCTCACTCTCACACACTCAGTATATCCCTCACCTGCACTTTGAGCAGTCGGCTGCTGTACAGACATACAAGTACTGTAGGTAGACATGCTCATGGATGTCCACGTACACACACCACACACTTTACACACTGTCCTCACATTCACCAGGACACACTGGTACAAGAACCTGCAGGAGACGGTAGGAATCACAAGCATAACACATCTGCAAAAACACTCAACTATAGCAATGCATCCACAGGTAAGCCATATGGCACTGTCACTCGTATCACAATCCCTCACCTGCACCGTTTTAGCAGTCGGAGCCAAATAGTTAAGATTCCTGAATCGATCTGTAGTAGATCATGCTCATGGTGTCACAAGACGATCGAGCTCCCGGATGTCATTTTAGCTACACTCCTTTGCTGCACCAGAGAGGAAACTGTTAGAAAGAACAGGCATTATACGAAGCTCTAAACAAGCATGTCACCTGCACGTCGAAACCTATAGCAATGAATGTGACTACTGTCAGCGGTGATGTAATTTAGTAAGATAACGATGCTTCCACATTATGTTTTATTACCCAGGAGCAATTAGGATCAACATCTCTTCTGACTCGTTTATTCGGAGGGCTGTACGTCCAGCAGAGCGGCTGCAGGCCGGCGTGTGTGCTGATACCTGTACTTCAGCAGGGTGTTCTGGGGGATCTGGTAGTTGGTCATGGGCTTCCTGAACGAATAGATCTTCTGCAGGATGAACTCTCGGATCTTAGTGACGGCCTGCAGATCACACAGACAGCCAACACGGAGGAGCAATCCATTAATAACATTAATAACAGGATTAATAAGACCGTCATGGACGAAGGGCTTAACTACAGGGCGATAGAGCTGGGGGGCTGCATTCTGAGGGTGCACAGGAGCTGTAGTCATGTCAGGATGTTCGTCTTTTGGTTTCATCATAAAGTGCAGTTCAGTAAATAAACCAAATATTAACTAAAAAAATTTCCTAGTTTAATTTATTAATTAAGTACTATAAGGGACCGTTTAATAGAAAACTGAATTCCAGAGCTGAACACATGGGCGTGGAACACCAGCGCTGCTGTTACGATTAGGTTTATATCTGGTTAGCTGAGGAAGCATCAGATCACTGCATTTACATACAGCATATAGACCTATTCAGCCTACAGCAGTTTAGCTCCGCCCCCTAACGCCCATGATATTTAAATGAGTGGCTCTGTTTAAGTACTAGAGGAGGCACAATACTGGACAGCCAATCACCAATCAGAGCTGCTCATTTACACCCATCAGTCTTAAAGACACAGTAAGGAAAGAGCCTGTTTGACTGTTAGACAGTAAGTGTGAATGTACCCAAATGTGGACCTAAGTGGAAGAATACTGAAGGATAGACGTCCTCTGAATGACCAGAACGAGGTAATACCGGTTAGTACATTAGTCTGGCGTCTGGGCACCTTTATTTTGAGGCGGTCCACGATGTCCTGGATGTCTGAGCAGGCCAGGGTCTCTCTGAAGCTCAGCTCTTTAGCAAAGTTGATCTTATTATTGAGCTCATGAAGCTGCTCCAGGAACTCCTGCTCCGTCACTGGACTGTCCAGGATGACTCTGCAGACAGACAGAGGAGTAAACAGACAGACGGAGAGATAGAGAGAGATAGAGATAGGGAGAGAGAGAGAGAGAGAGAGAGAGAGAGAGAGAGAGAGAGAGAGAGAGAGAGATAGGGATCGAGAGAGAGATAGGGATCGAGAGAGAGAGAGAGAGAGAGAGAGAGAGAGATAAGAGCTCTTAAAAAGCTTTCCAGCTCTGTTTCCCCTTCACTCAGTCAGACTAACACTCACACATGCAGTCCCAACTCCAGCCACTAGAGGCCCCTGTACCTTTCAGCTTCCCTGTACACAGCATTCCCACTAATGGAACCCTATGCTGTTAGGGCACAGGTGTTGGAAAGGGGGAGAGTGATTTTGGATGGGAATGTCTGTAATGAGCAACATCCAAAAATCTAAATAAACAAATTTGTGAAAGAACTGATCAGGTTTAAAATGGCCACAATATCCCAGGGCATTACAACACTATTTACATACATAGAACCCAAAATCGGCATTTTATTGAATGTCTTTCATGGCTGTGTTCTGCTGCTGCGACTGCCAGTCCAAATACGATTTTGCCATATACAGCCTGTATCCAGATTTCTCTGATTTCTGATAGCAAAACACTTGACTGTGACTTGGATCCGATTTGCAAAAATCAATTCAATTGTTTTGCTATCAAAGATCTGGATGGTTGTCTGAAAAGCAATTCCAATGGGATTTTTACTGACAGGGTCTCGGTCTGGACACTCTGGCTGCTCACACAAGACTTCAAATACCTCCACCAACAAAGTGGCAGTGCTCGTGCCAGAGCTGGTTACCAGGGTCTGTAGAACATGTTAAGATGTTTTAACCTTGGTTTAAGAGAGGAGCAACTACGTCTCTGAACGTGGGCGGTCCTAAGTCCGAAAGTCAGTGGACAGCGCACTACAACCTTCATGGGGCTGGTTTTTTTAGCACCACATCAGTTACCGGCGAGATGAACCAATATTTTTGCAGTGAAATAGCACAGAGAGGTGTGTCGGAGATTTTACGCACTGTCACCGACTGTCGTGGAGCTAGGAAGTTACTAGGATCACAAGCTGGAGCACCAAAAGCTCGTCCAAGAGCTGGCTGAGACGGACAGGGCACGGCCTGGGTTTTTCAGCCTGACCATCTTTACAGACTGCGAGGGTCTGGATCTCACTGCTGATGGAGGACAGGTCACTCTGAAAACCGCTCAGCATCTCCTCCATGCGCTAGAGGAGGGAGAGAGGAGGAGCAGGGAGGCAGCTCAGCGCTGATGATACCACACAACTATGATGATACGGTGACACCATTAATCACATCTTCCACTCGCACGGCGTGAACGAGTCAGAGGCTCAGAACCGCACAGACTCACCTCCAGTATTGAGTCACAGGCCGTGATCTGGTTGTGCAGTGATGCGATGTTCTGGCTCTCTTTGATATCTGGGCAGCTGGTGGTCAAGGACTGTAAATTCACTGCATCAGATCCTCATCGTGTCACAGTTTCACTTTCACCGCGCCATAGTTAGTTTTAGCTCTCCGGATTCCCCCTGTGTGTTTAAGGTGGTAGTACCTCCAGGCACGAGGAGGATGGAGCTATAAACCCCTGTGGGGTGTGAGTGACGGGATCCATAGATTGGGAAGAGGTGGTACAGTGCAGGAAATGTCTCATTCCATGTGTGGAAAATGGCTCCAGAGCAGAATTCTCCTTGGAATTGTGTTGATCCCCAACCTTGTTCCCCAAACCCTGATCCAAACACTATTCTTGAAACACTGATCCCCAAACCCTGTTCCTCAACCCTGATCCTGAAACACTGATCCCCAAACACTGATCCCGAAACCCTGTTCCTCACCCCTTATCCTGAAACACTGATCCCCAAACCCTGTTCCTCAACCCTGATCCTGAAACACTGATCCCCAAACCCTGTTCCTCAACCCTGATCCTGAAACACTGATCCCCAAACACTGTTCCTCAACCCTGATCCTGAAACACTGATCCCCAAACACTGTTCCTCAACCCTGATCCTGAAACACTGATCCCGAAACCCTGTTCCTCAACCCTAATCCTGAAACACTGATCCCGAAACACTGATCCCCAAACCCTGTTCCTCAACCCTGATCACCAAACACTAGATCACACTGATCACACTGATCACCAAACACTGTTCCTCAACCCTGATCCTGAAACACTGATCCCGAAACACTGATCCCCAAACCCTGTTCCTCAACACTGATCCCCAAACCCTGTTCCTCAACACTGATCCCCAAACCCTGTTCCTCAACACTGATCCCCAAACCCTGTTCCTCAACACTGATCCCCAAACCCTGTTCCTCAACACTGATCCCCAAACCCTGTTCCTCAACACTGATCCCCAAACGCTGTTCCTCAACCCTGATCCTGAAACACTGATCCCCAAACACTGATCACGAAACCCTGTTCCTCAACCCTAATCCTGAAACACTGGTCCCCAGACCCTGTTCCTCAACCCTGATCCTGAAACACTGATCTCCAAACACTGATCACCAAACACTGATCCCCAAACCCTGTTCCTCAACCCTGATCCTGAAACACTGATCCCCAAACACTGTTCCTCAACCCTGATCCTGAAACACTGATCCCGAAACCCTGTTCCTCAACCCTAATCCTGAAACACTGATCCCGAAACACTGATCCCCAAACCCTGTTCCTCAACCCTGATCCTGAAACACTGATCCCGAAACACTGATCACCAAACACTGATCACCAAATACTGATCACCAAACACTGATCCCCAAACCCTGTTCCTCAACCCTGATCCTGAAACACTGATCCCCAAACACTGTTCCTCAACCCTGATCCTGAAACACTGATCCCGAAACCCTGTTCCTCAACCCTAATCCTGAAACACTGATCCCGAAACACTGATCCCCAAACCCTGATCCTGAAACACTGATCCCCAAACACTGATCCCCAAACCCTGTTCCTCAACCCTGATCCTGAAACACTGATCCCCAAACACTGTTCCTCAACCCTGATCCTGAAACACTGATCCCGAAACCCTGTTCCTCAACCCTAATCCTGAAACACTGATCCCGAAACACTGATCCCCAAACCCTGTTCCTGAAACCCTGTTCCTGAAACCCTGTTCCTGAAACACTGATCCCCAAACACTGATCCCCAAACACTGATCCCCAAACAATGATCACCAAACACTGATCACCAAACACTGATCCCCAAACCCTGTTCCTCAACCCTGATCCTGAAACACTGATCCCCAAACACTTTACCTTAACCCTAATCCTGAAACACTGATACCCAAACCCTGTTCCTCAACCCTGATCCTGAAACACTGATCCCCAAACACTGATCCTGAAACCCTGTTCCTTAACCCTGATCCCGAAACCCTGTTTCTTAACCCTGATCCTGAAACACTGTTCCTCAACCCTGATCCCCAAACACTGGTCCCCAACCCTCTGAGTGTAGCTGATGAGTGAAGCTAATATTGGTATCTGAAGTTTACTTTAAAGTTTACTTTGAAGTTTAAGTTTGTATTCTGGAGCTACTATGCTAAGGCTAAGTAATTAGCATGGTGCTAACTGTATGACTAACAGGCCTGCATCACACTGCTACACACAACAATGGACAACAGCACGGACAAGCTTCAGCACTACTGCCGGGATGACGCTACTCTTCATCCGTGCAGTAAAATCCCAGCCATGTTTACAGAACTAAACCAAACAAGCGGACCTCAGAGACTCAGTTATCTCTGTGGGTTCATTCAGGAGATGTGCTAAAGATACAGTCCTTGATCGACGCCTGTTCAATGCGCTGAAGCTCCGCCTCTACTTGCTTTGAGTACTGTCGCAGGTCAACACCCTTTAATAGACCAAATGAAGACGGTGTTAGGGTCCAGGTCGGGTTAACTACAACCATAACAATCCATAAACAAGCTAAATAATAATAATAATAATAATAATAATAATAATAATAATAATAATATTAACTGTATTAATAATAATAATAATAATAATAATAATAATAATAATAATAATAATAACTGTATTAATAATAATAATAATAATCCAATATCCTTACAGTTTTAAGAGCCTCCTTGACCAGCTCATCCTCCAGGTTGGCCTGAATGTGGACTGATGATGAGACAAAGAGAAGTAAGTTCAGGTACACCAGACACTGAGACTGATATGCTACGCTGCTGAGATTGAATGGATAAGCTCGGGTCATAAGGTCACACACTGCAGGGACTACGAACTACAGGTGACCTCTGGAAAATAGAAAATAGAGTCTTTATATGAGCAAATACACACGACTCTAATATTTCCCATAAGGCTGCTGTTTTGTGCATCACATGTCCTACGTCCTATTCTTTAAACTGGACTCTTATACAGCTCATGCAGGTGTCTTGGTTCAGCCCAGGTTAGATCTTCCTGTAAAGGTGGTGACTGGCGTGTTTTCCTTCAGAACTGGAACATACAGCACTAAGCCGAGCAGGCATCACTTACTGTCCACCTCGTCCAGAATGAACTCATCAGTGGTTATATCCAAATCCCCCAAATTCAGCGCCGGGACCATGTCAGCATCAGCCTTCTGGGAACATACAAATGAAGAAAAGGGTCCTGGTGTTAGTCACGAGCCTGACACTCTTATCCATACACACTCGTCATCTAAAGAACAGCCGCACCCAGAAGGAGGTGTGGGAGTGCGGTGGTGTTGGGAAGGAAGATAAAGGTGACCAGGATCAATAACTGGTGATAAATTTAGACTGATATGATCAATATTTATTGAGCTACACATACAGAAGTCTGTCTCTCAGTATGGCGTCGGGCCGCCGTGTTTGCTAACCCAACACGCCAGACGTCTCGGTATGGAGCTGTAGAGGTTCCTGATGCCTCACACAGTTCCTGCAGATGGTGCAGTAGGGGTGGAGGTGGAGGGACACCAGGCCTTCTGGATGTGTAATGACCACGGTGCCTCCACACACGGATTCGTTGGGCGTCTCCACCAAGACTAAAGCGGGACTCGTCACTGAAGATGACCCGCTGCCATTCTGAGTCACTCCATGACAGTCTGGTACGACACCACTGCAGTCTTTGGTGACGGTGACGTGGTGTTAAGGACAGTTGTGGTAACGGTCTGTGTGCATGTAGTCCTGCGTGGTGCAGCCGTCTACCAGTGGTGCTGCACTAACAGGATGACTGATGGAGGACACCACTGCTCGCTGGATGTCTGTAGTCGTGGCTGTTGGGTCAGTCAGGTACAGGGAAAAGACCCACCCTTGCTTACGTCCCATGCCTCACGATGTCAGACATACCCACCTGTATACTGTGTACTGGGTTAGGCTACCCGTATAGAATACCAGACGGAAGAGACCACCTGACTTCACTGAGACCACCTGACAGTAACTCGGTACCAACCTGAGACCACTCATATGACTAAACAGTGAGGTCTTTATCAGGGGTGGAGAGAAGTGGAGTAGAAACCTCCTCTGGTGTATCTGATTTCCAGTATCTGAGTATCCGTGCTTCACTTCATTTACAAATCTGATGATCTGAACGTTAAACATGTTGGTCTGGTGACAGATGACAGCAGGGCAGCTAAGCTAGGCTAAGCTAAGCTAAATAAGATCCTCAGGTGCTTTAATCAGCAGTAAAGTGTCATACAGTCAAGATACCAGCTTAGTCAACGCTCCTGATCAACATTACCTTAATGCCACATTCAGACCGGGCACCAAATGTAAACACTGTGCCAACTGGCTCTAGTGATTAGCTGTTTGACTGGAAGAGGCTAACACCCCATTAAACGGCTACGATCAGAATTCTTCACTGTAAATTCCCTCAGCTCATTTTAACTCACCTCGTCGTTTAAGTAAGCCATAGCGGTGGTCGTAGAGACCCCAGCTGTGTTTATATCAGCTGCGGCCTCGCCGGGGAGCAGATCCTCCGCCATCACGACAACCAGATATTGAATATAAAGTACGGAGACTACAAAAACTACCAGTCCGTCACGATTACCTGTCCGGCGGGAAACCTAGACCGCCGTCCGGGTTCCGAAATAAATGAGAATTTGTTTTTATAACATTTTAAACTAAATCGTGTTTACGTTCATGTTTATGTATGTAATGATTTATTGTATTACCTATTATGTACTCTATGTATGAGATGTTTTTAGTTTAGTTTGTGCAAATACACTTGTGATTTCACTGTCTCACGGCACAGCACATCACCGAATCTACCCTCCCACCCATACAGGAGGACATCTATGACAAGAGATGTCTAAGGAAGGCAGTCAACATATCCTCAGACCCCAGACACCCCAGCCATCCCCTCTTCCAACCTCTGCCCTCGGGAAAGAGGTACCGGAACATCCGAGCCAGAACCACCAGGTTCAGGAACAGTTTCTACCCTAGAGCTGTCAAACTGGTCACACCAGCAGCGCCTAACAGAACACGACTACACCACTAAAGACTGCTACTGATTTGTAGTTCCTCTACCTCACAGGACTGTTTGCACCGCACTCTAACTCAACCTGTATACTTAAACATCCAGCTGTGTTTTTATTTTGTTCTTATTTATCTATATTTATTTATCTGTACTGAACATCTGTACAAAGCATTTGGCTGTTACTAAACATTAAGCTGCTATTTCCCCACCTGCACTGAACACTTTATATATCCATACTGTTTAAACCACATACTTACTGATACTGCACTACTCTTTGTACATCCTGCACACATACTGTACTGTACTGTACTGCACACATTGTTTTTGTCTATTTGTCTTTGCACTACACTATTTATATATATATATATATATATATATATATATATATATATATATATATATATATATATATATATATATACACACACACATTATTCAACTGCACTGGAGAAGGAGTCTGACCGTGTTTCGTTATACTGTACAACCCTGTACTGGTATAATGACAATAAAGTTGAATTGAATTGAATAAAACTGTATTATTATTTTATGCCTCATTATTTGCATTATGGGTATGAGACATATATGTGTATGTTTTTTAAGGGTGACTCAAAGCATCAAAGAGATGCCATTTGCACTCGTGTGCCCTAGCTGTATAGCATATGAGCTATGTATTAAGAATTAATACATTTATTAGTGTAATTTTGTACTATTTGTGTGGGTGTGTGTGTGTGTATATGTACGTGTGTGTGTGTGTGTGTGTGTGTGTGTGTGTGTGTGTGTGTGTGTGTGTGTGTGTGTGTGTGTGTGTGTGTGTGTGTGTTAATATAATGTAAAATCTATAATATTAGAAGCGATTTGTATTAACACACCAACGGGATAACAGTATCGTTTCACCTGTATCAACATTTAATAACATGTTTAAAATGTTGCACCAATATTAATACAATTATTGCGGTACGTATTAATTATTTTCTTGTTGACCATTTTACTTTTAAGGAGGGACTTTTATTAAGAACCGATGAAACGACTTCCTCCTCAAATCGCGCCGAGGTTCTCGCGAGATCTTCTTCCTGTCCTTTTTCCGCGGATCCAGCACCAAGATGGTGAGTGTGAGAGCGACTCTCTGAATATTCACTGAAAATCGTCAAACATCGCCTTCATCGGGCGTCGCACCGCGACTCAGGGCGCAGGGTTGTTGTGGGGACATCATGTGGAAAGAGTATCGATGTGTATTTTGGGAGGATAAACGCGGTTTGAGAAGTTAGGAGGGTAAATTAGCCGGCTGCTAGTCCAGTCTTGGGTTTCCTGAGCGAGTCTCGTTTTTAGCTGAACTGCAGGTAGTTAATAAAGAACAAACCCAACTTTCTGTGTGTATGTGGGCTTTCTAGGGTACAGACGTGACCCTTAACCCTAATAATCTATCACGAGGTATTAAAAACTTACATACACACTCCTACAGATCACCTAGCTAAGCTAAGCTAGCTATCTCAGTAAGTTCACGGCTTCTGTAGTACAGGAGGAAACGACTGCGGTGTCTGTGTTTCTAAGCTCTGAGTATTTACCCGGCTGGAGCTGAGTTCTGACCTGGATT
This sequence comes from Prochilodus magdalenae, assembly GCA_024036415.1. Lineage (NCBI taxonomy): Eukaryota > Metazoa > Chordata > Actinopteri > Characiformes > Prochilodontidae > Prochilodus > Prochilodus magdalenae. Next base: position 200,615 of record JAMWET010003639.1, on the reverse strand, counting down.
AATGCTGGATAGAAGCCTTTGGTCTCCAGCTCCAGGCTCAGTCTGAAGGAGAAGATCACCCAGAACCCAAATGTCCACAGTGTGCTCCTGAGTTCAGACCAGCTCTGTGGGTGAGGTTTGCATCTTCAGGTTAATTCTAGAGCTGGTGTAGTTTAATATCAGGGGTCTTCTACTGTATGGGCTCGATAGAGTGCTGTGCAGTTAGCCAGCCTGACCCTTAAACTGAGATCTGATAGGATGGGATGAACCTGTACCCCCTGAAACACCATGATTATAGTATATGTAATTCATGTTTTGCACCACGTCCTCTTCGTATGGAAGCATGCAGCTCAGTGGTCTTTGAGTGTGCTGGTCTCTGAAATGAGCTCAGAAGAGAGTTTTATTGATGTAAGGATAAGCTGGTCCTAATGCGCAGACTTAGCTTAGCATCTCCAGGCATGGCTTAGCTAACTGACTGGGTTTGGAGAGTCTGCTGATGTATCAGTGACACAGTTCTGTAAGTGCTAATGCTGATCGATGGAGATCCAGTTAAACGTGCTGTATGTGTTCAGAAGCTTCCAGATGTTTAACCTCTGCTGTGGATGTTGGTCTGTTTCTTTGCACAGTCTCTTGTGATCCCAGAGAAGTTCCAGCACATTCTTCGTGTTCTGAACACGAACATCGATGGTAGGAGGAAGATCGCCTTCGCCATCACTGCTATCAAGGTGAGTTTGAGTCATGAGTGTTCGCCTGGCTGGACCCAGAGTGATGGAGTCCTGCTGTACTGCTCTGTATGTACCAGAATGTGGTCCTCCAGGACCAGAGCTGTACCTCGCTGCAGATGGATCCGCTCTGTAAACTGGGTTTTGAGTTGGGGAAGGAATGATCAGCCTGTGTGCTAACTGAGTTGGTTGTTTTCAGGGTGTTGGCAGACGATATGCTCATGTTGTCCTGAGGAAGGCAGACATCGACCTCAGCAAGAGGGCTGGTGAACTCACTGAAGATGAGGTACGTCACCGAAAGCTTCTTTGTGCTTCTATGAAGATCTAACCATGCAAGCTGCTGAACTGGATCAGGAAATGGTTCAGCACACCTCAGTGGTCTTGTATACCTACCTGGTAATGATGGTGTAGCTAGATGTAGCCAAGTAGATGATGGCCACATTTTAAGCCTGCCATTCGTAGTGCACTTTCTCAGTACTGAGGGGAAATCTGTCAGGTCCTGGTTAGTGAGTGATGGTGCAGGGCCCCAGATTGGAGCCAGTGCCAGAATTAATTGGTGTAGTTGTGTAAATGGCGGATATAGAAGCTGGTACACTAGCCAGACGAAACAAGGGCACCAAAATCCAGAATCTTGAAACTACAAGGTCTTTCTGAGCAAGCCACATGGTACCGCTCGACACAACTCTGCTCTTTTGGTAGCAGCTACTTGGTTTTCCAATGTAGATACAGCAACACCCTCAATGTAGCTGTCACCATGGTGATGCCACATCAAACTGCCTTGATGTGAAGGAGTCAGATTTTGTTCAGAAGAGCCAGCAAGCAAAAACACAGTTCAGACTCCAGCATGAATCAGGTTGCTCAAAGGCGAGGCAAGGTTACACCACCCTGGTAGCCTGTTGAGGAGGGAAGAGTATGGAGAGGTGGATATCTGATGAAGTGCTAGTCTGTAGCACATTGAGCCGGTGCCGTGTGGTGGGAAAGCGGCCTGAAGTATTGAACAGGAGGCTCAGTTATCGGCATCAAACTGTGAAACTGCATTGCAGACTTGATCTGCAGCACCTGTAGTGTTTTCTTTTGGAGGGAAGTTGGATATTGAGGATATTCGCCTGCTGAGGGAAACTCTCGTGAAGCTTCTGACATACAGATTATATTTACACGCCGCCTTTTCAGCACCAGATTGAATAGTGATGATCAACATATTTGTCGGGTTGCATTGGTCCGAAGAGATTATGGATTATGGATATTCTCCAGTGTTGTGGAAAAACTGGGTAGCAGATGAACCTGGCGTCTTACAGTTCAATGGTTTCTCTTCCAGGTTGAGAGGGTTGTGACCATTATGCAGAACCCTCGCCAGTACAAAATCCCTGACTGGTTCCTGAACAGGCAGAAGGACATCAAGGATGGCAAATACAGCCAGGTATGACCATCTGTGTTTTTCCCTTCTCAAATTAACTGTGAAATAGTAGTCAGTCCTGTTTATATTATTGCCTCCTGAGGTGTACACCCTTATGTTCCACGTTTGTTGAGTCACCTTCCACAGTGTCCTTATTATCATTGCCTGATGTTGTAGGTCCTGGCCAACGGTCTGGATAACAAACTGAGAGAAGACTTGGAGAGGCTGAAGAAGATCAGGGCCCACCGTGGTCTCAGGCACTTCTGGGGGTGAGCATCATTCATGGTCATTTCAGTGCTGTTCCAGCTGGCAGTAGAGGTCCAACTCGAGCGAGATCCACTGCGCCTACACTGGCCGACACAAACATGGTTTTTAAACAGTGCTTGGTCGTACGTTTGACAGTACATGTGAGGCGTTTCTGGTTTAGATGTATATGGCAGTTGAATCTGATTTAATCAGTGTACGTAACTCCGTTCAGTGTTTTTATGAAGTGATTCCGGTCAACATTCCTAATGATGTACCCGCACTGTGCCCGTATGCCATGTACGGTTCCTGGGCACAATGCTCGTTTCCTCACTGGCCTGTGCTCACATTGTACTTAAAGGTCCTGGCCCAGGTGCACTTGCCCCATCGCTCCAAGGGTCATGTAGCCCTAATCTGGGTTTGAACTAGACCAATTGTAATGGGTTGTTTTGGCACATGCCAAAAATGATGCAGACGCAGCATCTGTCCCCTGTGCTGACCCCACATGGTGTTAACCTCCTTGAAGATTCACTGAGCGGTTGCATGTATAAGGGCACATATGAGCATGTGTATGCCACCATATCGTAGAGAACGCTGCAGTGGAAGAGCCTCACTCTAAACAGTTTTAAGCCATGCTCGGCTGCAGCCCTGTTAGCCCTCACACTCGATGTGTATTGTGCCCGTTTAAAGAGGTGGGCAAGCACTTGTCAGCACTTGTGTTACACAAAAATGAGCGTCTTTCGGAGAAATGCGTACCACAGCTTTATTTATTATCCAGAAATAGCAGAGGAAGTACACCTTCGTGTCGGCCGAGTAAAACAGAATGCCTGTACATCAGCAAATATGCTAAAACTGCAGCTGGCCAGTAACACTTGGATATTAACTGGATGTGAACATCAGTCTAGCGCTTTAGATAGCTAATAAAGGCTGTCATGTTCTGGAGTAGCAATGAATAACTAGCTCTCAGATTCCCTGGATTATGATTTCTACGTAGAAACCCCAGTAGAGTGCTCGAGTGCCTGTACATGTAACTATTCAAACCAGGTTTTTAACCCTTAATCGTTTAGTGTTTTTCTCTAAAAGCACTTCAGCTCGGGGTTTTCTGCTGGACAGACCAAGCAGCATAGCTTTATTAATGCATCGTTGGTTTCTGCACTTCTGATTGGACGTGGATGCAGTGTACAAATGACCAGATCAGTGTTTTGTAGTGAGAGCATTTCTGTTGCGACAGTCGGGTTCCCTCAGCAGTGACCGTACTAACTTCATTTCTCTCTCTCTCTTTCAGTCTGCGTGTGCGTGGTCAGCACACTAAGACCACTGGCCGTCGTGGACGTACCGTCGGTGTGTCCAAGAAGAAGTAAACCCTCTCCCTGCTCTCCCGGTGTCAATAAAATCACACTGTTCATACAAACCCCCCAGTCTCTCGGCCTCATTTCTGTTCCTGGTGTAGCGGTTTGGCCTGATGCTTCTACTTTGGGGCGTCTAAAGACCCTTAATGTCCTAATCTGAACCGAGTGGGATTTAAAAACCTAAACTCATCACTTCATGATGTATCAAGTCTTAGAGGACTACTTTACACAGGGGTACAAGTAAATAGTCTGAAATCCTGTCGGGCTAACGTGTAAACAAAACAGGCTGGGTCAAAAGTTCCTCTGACATTAAAGCAGAATTCACTAAACTACTTTATTAATTTGTATCTGGAAAGCAATGAGTTAAATTTAAACAGCTCCCGATTCTACTGGTCCTCCCAATAGACACTCAAGCCCATACAAGAGTGATGGCACTGGTAGGACACTGTTCATAAGGCTACATGCCTCCTACATAAGCCTATCATGGCAACTGATGTGACCCTACATCAGTGTTCATGCAGGCGTTTAGCAGGAGCTATCTAACAACACTCAACCAGGTTTGATCAGACTTGGCTAAACCAGGCTCTAAGACAGAAGACCCCAGATGAGCTTACGTGGGGGGGGTCATGTAGCTTAATGAACACCCCTACAATACAGTGTTACAGAGCATGCACAGCCTGGTGCCAACCCTCCATCTCCAGTCTGTACCAGTGTTCCCAAAAGTGCAGAACTATGGTCATGATGTGAGTCCACTGTTCACAGTGGTGGTGAAGGTAACCAGACGTCCCTCACAGAAAGGTCCTACAGGAGGTGGTTATGAATACGCTGCCTGATGAGACACTGTTTATGATGGTGTGGAGAAGATCTCAGCCTGAAACCTTCCACATACCCTCAGAAGACGCTTGTAGGTTCAAAGGTGCTTTAGATGAAGTGTGTATATGTGTGTTGTAGACATAGAGACTCCTGATATAGGTGTTAGTATACAAGCTGGGGTGGTAACCAGGGGTGTCACTGGACACATCTAGGCCTGTAACTGTTCAGGAAGGCCTTTAAACCCCCCGTAGCGCGTCTTACTAATTACACAGAACAACATGGCTGAGGAAGGAGACGGGTTTGTGGTAGGTCCTTTAATTCCAAACAAAGGAAACCCAATGCATACTGAAGCTACCCTTCGTCCCCTGTGCATATACATATAGAAATCTGAATCAGTCGCTGCATAAACCGCCAAAGCAACATCATATATAAATATGAGACCGTAAGAATCCGTACTAAATGCTACAAAATTTGTACAGGGACAGAAGTGACCAGCGGAGTACCTCTCAAACCACGACTCCTCAGTTAGCCAGATAGGACTGGGCCAAAGAGGAGGGCTGTCCAGTAGGCATGGCCCCCAGCTCTTGACTGAGGACTCCTGCTGCAGCTTGACCTACACAGGTGAGCAGACAGAATGACCTCATGGACACACGACAGGGATGAGACCACTACAGGGTTAAGGATGAACCTTGATAACCAGTGAAGACCATGAGCTCACCAGACCAATCACGAGTCCCCTGTGACTACAACGCACCTCCACCAGGAACCAGTAACTGGGAGGAGTTTCTGAATGTAGGCCTCATCTACGTCTACAAACTGGTCAGGTGGTCCAGATGTGGTGGAGGCCTTCCCTGGCCCAATTCCGAGGAGAATTCCCTGTAGACTGGGATTTTCCCACTGCTGGTAGACCCGTATGGCCGTACGCTGCTTCCATACACCTGCAGATTCAGCTACTTCCTTCATACTATGGTCTTTGGCCACGCCCACACGCAGTCCCTCCTTTTAGCCAATCATCAACGTCTGCTCTGGAGCGTTTTCCCACACATGGAACGAGACATTCCCTGCACTGTAGCACCTCTTCACAATCTATGGATCCCATCACTCACACCCCACAGGGATATATAGCCCCATCATCCTCGTGCAGCGCCTCCTGCAGGAGTCTGAAGGTACTACCACCTTAAACACAGGGGGACTCTGTTTTGGCTCGTGAGCTTATATTTATAGATTTAAAGGGCCCATATCCAACTTTCCAGCATTTTATTCTTTCTATTTAAGGTTAAATAACAACATTTGTGTGGTGTGATGTACCAAACATGGCTACAACTCATTCCCACGACTCGATTTCCAGCCTGTCTTTATCCCTCGGGCCTCAAGGAAGGACAGGACAGCACTTTCCGCTCATTAATAAGCCCTTCCAGAGTTTAGAGTTAGAACCATTTCTTTCAATTGTGCTTACACACTGCGGAGACCTCCACCTATAACCCATCCATGCACTCTTACACCCACACACTAGGGGGCAGTGAGCACCCACCCACAGCGCCGGGGGATAGGTGCCTTGCTTCGGTCATGTCCTTCGGGTCAGGGAATCGAACCTGCTACCCTCTGGTCACAAGGCTGGTTCCCTAACCTCCAGCACACGACGGGAGGGTGGAGCAGGGAACCCAGTGAATGGTAATCGTTGAAGCGAGGGACGTTTGGTGTGCCGTGATATGGGCCCTTCAAAAGTTAGACTTGGGGTTTAATTTAAATTCTAATTTTAGGACGACCAAGTAGGATGACTGTCTCTTTAAGAGGTGATGAAGCAAATGAACAGCTCCACAGCACAGGAACAGCCGAGGTGGGACACAGCGTACGCGGTGGACTCAGAGTGTCTCGAGTGGTGCGGGTATGTGTTCTATAGACAGGCTTCAAGTCTATGGGTTTATCAGCCGTGCTGACGTGAGCTCAGTGGGGTTTAGTGTTTATAAACATGGACAGAATATTAATAATTCTAATAAGAGTGTGATCCTGTTGGTCACTGTGTCAGGAAACGAGTCCTCAGATGAACCATACTCATTTGGGGGTTTTCTAGTGCATCTCATAAGAAAGAAGGAGGAGCTGGGGAAACGTCTGTGGTCCAAACAATCTCACGTGAGACGTGATCTATAAACACCATATCAACAAGCTTCAGCTGAAATCTAAAATCGGGGAGTGACTGTACATGGTGGAGATGCTATATAGAAAATGTGTGTGTGTGTGTTGTTCGCACATCTGGGAGGTACACAGTCGAGTCACATTATTATGACCACCAGCTTATACAGAGTAACCGTCGTGTGCAGCACAGACAGCAGCTAGACGGGCTGGAAGTGACTCAGTAAGGTCCTGCTAGGTTGTCACAGGTATCCAGAGCCATGCTGACAGCAGGGCATCCCACAGCTGCTGGAGGGAGCATGGGGGAGGATCCATAGAGCGAACCCGAAGATCGAGGTGGTCCCACAGATGCTCAGGGGGTAAAGTCTGTGGGATTATGAGGCCAGGGTAGGAGCTGAAAGCCTTGGCTCTACCAGGCAGTGTCAGACATTTCCAGTAGTGTCGCACAGTCTTGCTAGAAGATGCCCTCGGCCACCGGGATGACGATTAGCATGTATGGGTGATCTGGAAGGAGGGATCCCCAAACGGATTAGGAGTGCCTTCCAGACGGATGAGTGGGCCCAGAGAATGCCACAGGAACTTCCCCCAGACCATTTGTCCACGAGTAAGAAGTGGTCATAATAATGTGAATCGACTGTGTATATATTTCACAGAGCAGAGGTTTCATAGTAAGCTGGATCATTTAAGCCCAAACTGATGACTGCCCCGTAGGAACCACCTTTAGCTCCTCCTACTGGCCTGAGTTTGGGTTCAAATGATCTGGTTAAAAACCGATTTGTGCCCAAATGCCTCTGGTTTTGTGCTGTCGGTGTAAAAACATCTATAAAACGTTAAAATAGCGCTAACGTGACTCGGTCATGTGACTCGGTCATGTGACTCGGCCATGTGACTCGGTCATGTGACTCGGTCATGTGACTCGGTCATGTGACTCGGTCATGTGACTCGGTCATGTGACTCGTAAAAAGCTGTCTGAATAGAGTATAAACTGCAGTGACTGGGGTCATGAGTGGGCTTGAAGACCCTGCCTTGTGGAATAACCTTTGACCTTCTGAACTGAGCATCCTTTAGAGTCTACAGGTCCAACACAGTCATTTATCAGACGCTGGCATGCTGACGATGTGGCACGAGAAGTGAACTGAGTCTCTGGAGTGACTGAAGTCCTACAGTTCTTCATGGTTGTGAGGGTCCAGTGGGCGGAGTCTTCTGTGGCTGCTGCTGCTGCTCTTTGGTGGGAGCGTAGTAAAGCTCCAGGGGTTTGCTCACCTTCCAGTACTTCTCATTCACCAGCTCCAGCGTCAGAGAGCCGTTCAGCGTCTGTCAGACAAGAGAGGAAAGACGGAGGAAGATTCGTCACTGATGGGTCTGGGCACCAGCGGAGACGATCATAGTGACCAGAAACGGTCAGGGTCACCAGGATAATGGCAGCACTGCAGTCAGAATGTATAAGCTGAGATCATTTATCAATCATGAAATGGCCTTAACATTAGTTATTAAGCTTCATACGTGATGTTAATAACACACATACAGGGGTTGGAGAATGAAACTGAAACACCTGGTTTAGACCACAGTCATTTATTAGTATGGTGTAGGGCCTCCTTTTGCGGCCAGTACAGCGTCAGTTGGTCTTGGGAATGACATATACTGCGTCTTGCACAGTGGTCAGAGGGAGTTTAAGCCATTCCTCTTGCAGGATGTGGCTCGGGTCACTACGTGATCTGCCTGGAGTGTTTCGTCCTTCTTGGTGGTTATTCTGACATTACCCTGGAATACCGTCGGCTCTTGTACATCACAAAGACTTGCATGTCTTGGTTCACAGAAGGGGTGCGCCGAGCAAAGACGGCATCAACTCCCTGGCCGCTTTTGAACTCTGGTATGTGCGCGCCGATCATGTGTAGTTCCTATGGCAGTATTGTTGAGCAGAACTTTGCTCTTACTCTGGCTAACTGAACCTTCACACTCTGCTTCTTAACTGGTGGCAGAATGTTGCATATTAGAGGATTGGGCGCACCAGGCTGGTACCAACTTCGCATAGCATGGAGTACCGCTCCCACACTAAAATGACAGGTGTTTCAGTTTCATTGTCCAACCCCTGTATATACACCCACATTACAATGCATTATGTCACTATGTGCTATGAAGCCTTATGCTGTTGCATTATACTAGTTGTCTACTAATGTCTGCGATTATTGTTTATGCAGTTTCAGACTTATGTCTGGTGTTAGTGGGGGCGCATTATAAGAGGCGGGTTTAATGCTGCGTGTGATTAATGCGGACTCAGAGGGCTATCAACGTGTCGCTGATTCATAGAAAGTGTTACCACAGTATTTACCGTGAGGGGCAGCAGTAGTGCATGGCAGTGGTTAATTTAAAGAGGATCCGTCAGATTTAAATGGTGATATTAACCTTGTCGAATCTGCACGTGTGTTTAAGCCATGGAGCAGGTAACGGTAATACTATCAGTCCCTCTCAGAAGTTTTTAAATGCCCTTTTAAAACGAGATCCGAAACTGTAGATGTTGTTAAGACAGCTGTCCTTTAGGACCACTTCATCTGATTCACCCAGTATGTTCTCTTCACTCAACCCTTTCCGTGATAGCGTTGGCCGCTGAATTCTGGCATTGATTTTTTTTATATATTCATAAAAGTAACAATTAAAAAAATATTTGTTACGCCATCCCAGATTAACCCAGAGGAGGTTTTACCAACAACAATACATGTGTAATACATATTTTATAACATATATAACAATATATTATTCATTTATTAGGCAAAAAACATCAAAAACCTAAACCTAAAAAATAATTAATTTAAATATTATTCAGCATAATTATTAAATACCAGGTGGTCTTCCTATTGCATTCCATAACAGGAACCCAGACTGCCTTATTTGGTCATTTGCCACTCTAATGAACCTGATTCACTAATGAACCTGATTTGACTAGTTACTAACGCTTTCTGCTATATCAGTTAGCTTATCAGATATTTACCTATTCATTTATTGCATTTAGCTTTAACGCTCTTATACCAAGGACCTTACAAGGTTCATCATATTACATTTATCCGTGTCGTGTTAGAGTCCTGCCCAAGGACCTTATTATTGTAGACCAGCCCCTATCACCTAGGACTGGGAGGTTCAACCCCACGTCTCCCGAAGTGGTGGTTTTGGGCTCTCCGGGTAGTGTGTTCCCAGTAGCTACACCACCCTTGATACACAAACATCGGTGCGGTGGTTAGAAGATCCCGTGAGGGCGTGTGTTGTTCTCAATGTGTGAGGATATGAACAGAAACACTCACGGAGAACTGTCCTCCCGCCGTGGTGATGTAGATGGTGTACTGTTTCTCACTGACGTTCTGCAGGCTGCTGGCTTCTCCCTCCTCCCTCGTTCCCGTCTCTCCCTCCGCTGGCCGCTGTGTACTCGAGGGCGTGTCCCTCTGCTGCTCCTCCAGGGCGATACGCAGGGCCAGGTACTTGGACAGGTGGTCTACTGTGGCGTTGGCTGTGGTCTTCACATACCTGAAGGGTCATATAGTGATTTAGTGAAAACTCAAATTCAGAAACTCAAGTTTCAGTTCCAAAGGTTCTCCGGGTTCTCCAGGAAATGATTCTGTGCACCATCACCTCTCGAGATTCATAACGATTCAGTTCGGTTCTGTAGGGAACCACTCAGCAAATCACACAGTCAGATATTTACAAAAACTTCATTAGTTAAATAAGAAACTATTCAGTAACTATTCTGAAGCTGGGTCAATTCAGTTCCTTAGGAAAAGATTCAGTGAATCAGGAAATCTCAGGGATCAATCATTTAGGAAAGATTTGATTTTAGTTTTTGAGATCACTTTCGCTTATCAAATCTTAATTGAATTTAAATTCTACTTAAGAATTATAATTAAAAATATCGTTAGATTTATATATTTAAATCTTATAAAAAAAAAAGTATATTTATTGTTCATATTTATAAACGATATATGGTTAGAATATATATTAGACATATATTTAACAGATATCTAATGTTAGTGTTTAGAATTATATTCGGTTTATTCTATTCATGATTATTTATGAATTATTATCAGTTAATATTATGTTTAGATTGATTAATTAGAAGGAATTAGAAATTATAATTAGAATTATATTGGGTAGTGATTATAAGGGGGTCTAAATATATTAGAATATATATATATATATATATTGGTTAGATTTTAATTAGAAGTATTAATTTAAATCATTAGATTTTTGGTTTTATACAATAAAATTATGTTGTTGATGGGTGGATTAAATTATCGTATTTTCTAATTAGCAAATAATATTAGTGCATTTCTAATTAAAATTCTATTAACTTTTATAAATATATTTAGAATTGTGTTAGACCTTATAATTTATAATTATATTAGTTTTATGATTGAATGATATTAAGGATTTGATAATTAGAATTTATAATTAAAATTGCGGGCTGCTTAATTATAATTATATTGGAATATACTTTAGAATTATATTCATGATTGTATTTATGAAATTATATCGTTTTGATAATTAGCATTATCTTAGAATTGATAGATTAAATTATATTAGCTTGATAACTACAGATTATAATTAATATAGTGTTAGAATTATAATAGAATATAGACATTAGATATTATCATGATAGAATATATAACCGACATGGCCGATTATTGTTAGTAAGAATTTAGACAACAAAAACAATATATATATATATATTTTTTTTTTTTTTTTACACTTTGTGGAGGCGGAGACACTGTGGAGGCGGAGACACTGTCCTGCATCTATTATAAACAGTCAGTCACTCAGTCAAACCCCACACACCCCTGTTTACTCTGACCTGGTCTGGCTGTAGTGCTCCGTGTTGGCCAGTAGGGGGTGAGGGTGGAACACCAGCTCTATCTCAGAGGTGGGGCTCTGGCCTGGGGGCCTGCGGCTCTCTCCTTCAGCCTCCGAGTCGTCGGACCCTCGCTGTGATGCCCATCTTACGTCGGCTGGGCCCGGCCTGCAAGGGGGCTTGACTGGAGGGGCGAGAGTTTTCATTTGTAGGGCGGAGTTGCCATCGAAACAATGCGAGCGAGAGTCTGCGTTGTCCTCTCCGCCACTGAAGGTGGTGTTATCGCTCTCCTGCTGAGGCTTCCTCACGCGCTGAGGCCTGGAGACAAACAACCAAACACAAACAGCAACGTCAGGGGGCTCACAACATACGAGGAGCTTCAGCTGGGGGTCCTGATCAGCGGTAAACACCATTAGGAGCTATTTAGAAACATCAGCAGCTGGAGTTCAGTCGGGAAGCAGGGAACTCCGAAATGGAAAATCCCGACCTTCATAAAGGCAGCTTATGTTTCAGACTTACACAGTCCTGTCACATTATTATGACCACCAGCTGATAACCAGAGTAACCACCGTGTGCTGCACGGACAGCAGCTAGACGGGCTGGGTCTGACTCAGTAAGGGGCTTCACAGGCATCTGGAGCCATGCTGACTCCAGTGCCTCCCACAGCTGCTGGAGAGTGTGTGGGGGAGGACCCATAGAGCGAACATGGGGATCGAGGTGGTGCCACAGATGCTCAGCTGGGTTCAGGTCTGGGGAATTAGGGGGCCAGGGTTGTACTTGGAGGTCTTGGTCTTTTCTGGGTAGACGGCATGTGACCCATCAGGCTGGAAGATCCCATCTGCCCCAGGGAAGACGATCAGCATGTATGGGTATATGATCTGGAGGATGGGTTCAAACCCTGATCTACCCAGCCTATTGAACACCCAGCAAGCCGGCCCACGACACGGGCCTTCTTTCATGAGCTATGGCCTGCCGCAGTAGGTGGTCATAATAATGTGACTCGGTGTATAAAACCAGCTGACACTGTGCTAACCCCATCGTACGATGGTGGCTAACGTGTGACGGTGTTCAGTGTGTGAATATGGAATGTCGCTGTGGTCCTGTCATTTCAGCGCGGTGTGAACCACACCGGTACCAGTGTGGTGCGTGTGCGTACTTGTGCAAGGCCTGCATGCGGAGTCCCTCCTCGATGCTGGAGCTCAGGGCGGTTTTGTTGTGTAGCCGGCTGAGCTGCTCCAGAACTCGGTCCTGATGAGCCTCGTACTCGTCCCGACTCGGATAGATCTTGGAGATCAGAGCGTCGAAGTTGGGGTCTCTCCGCAGAGAGCGCTTAGAAACCAGCTTCTTCCGACAGGTGGGACACTCTTTATTCCTGCAGCGGGGAAGAGAGGAAAGAGGAGGAGAGAACACTTCAGGAGGACACGGGTCAGTGGTGGTGACGGTTCTCAGGGACTTCCAGACCTTCAGACACTCTGACTTTAAAACAATGTGATCTAATGAGGCCTGCTAACCTTGTGACCCTGAGGGACAGGGGACGCAGCCTCACCTCCTGCTCTGCAATATAGGGGCGTGGCTAAGACAAGGATAATAGAAGGCGAGCTCCATATGGAAACTTATACACACTCATCCTCAAAACTGTAGTCCCACAAACAGCT